>CM040765.1:12220291-12505291 GCA_022829145.1 Albula goreensis
TATGGAGTGTAATCGGGTTAAAAAGGTTTCACTGAAACCGTGGATCCCCAATAAAGCGGCACTTATCTGGTTTAAAATCTGGTGCTTACGCAACATGCATTTTTGTTCACTTAAGAATCCTCTTCAGTGGCGTGGAGGACATTATATCAAGGATATGTGATGCTGTCATGTAGAACTCTTTCCTTAATGTGTAGCATCCAAGTTAATCAACTATTCAGTGTCTTCGAAATACTTCTGTGGAGCCAACGATGCGTTAAGAGAAAACAAAGTGAGATCTATTTCAGTGCAACTAAACACAATGTGTCTTATTGGAACAGCAACGCTGTAATGACATAATTACAAAGCATATACCCTTCCTGAAAGCTAAGCATCGTTCAATGTATACAAATGAATACACATATAAAGCTGTATAGAGAAGATATTTTAGAATATTGGCAATCTTTTATCCGCTATTTCAGCATCATATTTACAATGAGAGACGCAACCTGAATAGACACAAAATCCCCTTATTGATCAACATTGTGACGAGCATATGCAAGCATATGGATTTGTAGCAAAACTTAATTTCAAAATAGTTGGTTTGAAGTGTTTGAAATGCAAGAATTGTTATATATTTGGCAAAAATTATTATTATTATTATTATTATTATTATTATTACTATTATTATATGGAATACCTCTGGCTCCATTAAAGAAACTATTGGTGATGGAAATTATTTATTTTTTCTTTTGTTGTTCTTTTCTAAATACCACTATTTACAATGATGTCTAATATAAAATAAGCAGACAGGTTTTAATCTTGCTTACTGACACATTTTTCCCATTTGACCCCAGTCTGGACCAGTCATACCTGTCAAACGCAAGTGTGTAAAACAGACTAGCAGGCCATCCACATCCACCATGCTCCTAAGTACACATATATACATATATTCATTAGTATATTTAATACAGTAACAGCTTTACACCTTGGAGACACTCACATGCAGTTTCTGATCAGCATAATTTATTTGTACGGTATAGTTTAACTACTTCTCTTGCAGGATTAAAACAAAAAGTTTTAAAGAGCCATCCACTCAAATGAAAGCTGTACTGCAAGTAGCAATGAAAATATGGAAATAGTGCTCCCCCATATTTCCTGGAGATTAACATCTCTCAGTTCACTCACCTCTTGAGTCAACCAGTTTTACTCTTTACTGAACATGGGCTTATATTTATATTGTATACATTTGAGAAAGAACTCAGCCATGTAACATATACATAACAGGCACAGGATTTCATGTCTTTTTTTAGAGTCAGCTGGTATTTGTTTGGGACCTCAGTGAAAAGTTGAAACACTTTTTGCCTTTTTGTGAAGTTAATCTTAAAATCTGAAAACTGGTTATTTCTTGGGCAATATCTCATGGGAAAATTTTCAAGTCATGTCAGAGTATAAGGAGTTATAGATTTGACACAGTTTTTCTTGAAAGGAGAAGTGACAGATGGTATGACTTCATGCTATGTAAGTTTTACTTATTGCGACTGTGTGCTGAATATACCTAATTAGTCTTGCATTGAAGACCATCAATTTAACCTCTTCTTTCAGCGGAACATGAAAAGGTTGGATCACTTTAAAATGAAAGCTAAATTAAACAACTCAATAGTTCTTTCTTCCCAAACACTGTTTATCAGGCTTAGAAATATGAATTACCGTGCCAGACTGTGTGTGAATAAAAAAAAATCCAAATGGATACTTCCCTTGCTTTTAGTCAATTTTAAGGACAAATGTTGACTACATCCTGGCTATAGACTTAAGAGATACATATAAGCGCTTCAGTTCAGTGTTGTACATTGCTGATCTGCATACTAAGAGGTTCTTATTGATCTCTCATGACAGCCAGTCAGATAAGTTAACAGTGGTGTTCTGCAACTGCCTCTGGTCTCTTTCTACATCCCCTCAGTCAGATAGCATGGCATCCTTTACAGATATGGACAAACTGTGTGACCACTCCAAAAAGAGGGGGCAAATATCCCTGCATGCAAGAAAGTTTGTGCAGTAGCATTTTCCTACTTTATATTTAGAGGGATGTCAAAATTTGGCACATGCTAAAAATGGAATACAGTGGCATTTAAAACCACCCAAACAATGACCTAGATTAAATTAACATTTTTGCTTGACGTTGACTCCCATATAAATGCCAGTGTTTTTGAAGAGAAATATCAAACATTTGCATTTTGTGAAGCAGAGTTAAGGACAAGTGTTGTTTGAGCCCTGGCTTGTGTATTAAGTGGAAGTACAGGTTAAGAAGAAAGTTTGAAATAGAAGGTCTACACCTTTGTACTCAACATAGGCTTTGCAGAGGCCCTCCTGCACACAGCTGCTTTGGCTAAAAGGTTTAGCTCTGTATGAGGGTTCCCCCACAACATGTTTTCACCACTGCAGGTCAGTGGGTTGATGAGGACTCAAACATTCAACCACATTAAAGTGGATTAAAGAATAAAGACCGTGAACAGTATGCACGTTTGAGGCAAAACGATTATTTTTGATGTGGCAATTACTCTTACTCAAATATTTTGAAAAAAGGTCATTGAGTTTAAACTAGCAGGCTTAAGGGGGTTTTGAAAGCTGATAGACTAAGGAGAGTTTACAAGTTTAAGTCACTGATTAACAGCAGTTACTTGGTTCCACTTATGTCATTGGCAGCAGGAAAACGTTAAGCACTTGAAGTTCCTCATTTTCCTGAACCGTTGATTGATTGGTCTATGTTATTATCATCGTAGCCAATTTTTTTTAAACTGCAAAGTAAACAACATTCTATACAGCAATCAGTATAGTATCATCCAAACGAGGGGAAAAATCATTTTAAAGAGTGAATTGTGTCCAGCATGATGGAATTGCATGTCAGTATTAATATGAACACGTTGAGTTATGTTTAGTAAGCCCTCTCTGTCATGAGCAGATTGCATTCTTAAACTTTATTTACTGTATTACTACAAGTACTACTACTGCTGCTACTGTCTCTGTTGCTGTTACTACGAGGCATATTACTAGGTTTATTATTTCTCGAACGTGGGCAACAAATATTAATATAGAATTTTAATATTTAGGTTTAATACAGAATTGTGGGTGACCATCAACAGCTAAATCCTCATGTCTCATGCAGGAGCACACCATATAAACTTCTTCATTGAATTGAGTAAAATTAACAGAAAAATAATTAATTTGAAGATGAAAACCGCACAACCTGTAGCTTGTAGTGCAGAAAATAGTTCCAGCCTCTTCAATTTTTTGTTACCTGTCCATTGCTAATTATTAATTTTTATACATATTATATACTTAAATTCTGTGAATGGACTGCCCATTTCTGACTTGTGCAGATACATACAGGGTGTATAATTAAATAAAGCTATAGTATAATGCAGTAAATACATAGCTAAGAGTGTAAAAAGAAGTTGCTTACCTAAAGTTGTAATTAGGAGATTAGAATTGCTGCAATGTTTGCACTGGCAGCAGCTTCTGTAATTAGAGTTTTACCATTTACACATTCCAGGAATATGTGCAGAGATTTTACACAGCAGCACGGCACACTCTACACCTTGACCTTGCCCAAGGTCAGCTGCTGCGGCCCCACTGTGAGGCCAGGGCAGATTTTGGGAGCAAATGTTTTCTGTTGTGGAAAAACAATGTCAGAAACAGAACACCAATCCACAATTCCGAGAAAAAAACAACTGTAAAAAACACCTCATAAATTAGCATTTTCCCAGGAACGTGGGGATGACTTGATCACACAAGCTTAGTTCAGTGTACTTGTAAATAACTGACAAGTATAGTCAAAAGCATTTGTGCTTTAAGTTTGGATTATGAACATCTCAGTAGACCCTGTCACACATGCCATGTAGTGTTAAGTAAGTCTATTACAGAAAACATTTACACACACCAACACATACACAAACATTCACACTCTCTTTCTCACTGATGTACCCATGTGAACTTTGGTTCCTTTTCCAAGCAATTAAATTTGCTGAAAGTAGTTATTTTACCACACCTTTAATGGAAGATATTTGCATGCACACAGGTAAAAATGAGAAGTGAGTCACTGAAGAGACTGCAGGAGCCAAATGTTTTGAATAATGCTGTAAGAAAGTGGATATTTTTTTGCATGGTGACTGGCTGTGAGGTGTTGATTTTGTCTTTTGCCTCTTCATTCACTCAGACTGTACTTGTACAAACGGCAGGTTCTAAGATGAATTGAAAATGAATGATTTTGCTGTGAACTTGGCTTGGAAAATTATGGATGCATTAGAAAGATATGCATGTATCCATTATAGATCTCCATTTAGCAGAATTTTACTTTTCTGGCCCTTTTCGCTAAATTTTCCAGTATTTCAGTGTGATAACCTTAGTTGCATACATGAGACTAGGGTAATGAGAATTTTTATGAGGAGAATAAAAGTGACTATTTGTGAGAGACAAATGCAGAGGTCGGAAATCCATTATATTTGAGTAGCATGGACAGATCATAATCAGCTTGATTAAGAACAGTGGCAGATTATGCATTGAATGAATGATAATGAATGAATGAAAGGACATCCTGACACTGAGTGTTTGACATTGGGTGGGCAGCATGTATCTGTTTTACTCAGGCCTATAGCATGGTATAAAAGTGAATATTTGATGTTCATTTTAACACCTTATCATGCACATGGCATCTTGTTTTGATCTTGAAGTATTCATGTTTAAGCAGATTAAAACTAACCCTCTCCGGTGGATATACTTTATTGACACATTCCATCTGTCTATTTTACAATCTATGTGGAATTTCTTTCATAACCCTTAATCTGATTATGGTGTGTTAGTGTGAAGATGTGTAAAAATTCTTTTTTTATTTTTAAATATTTCTATGTTAATTAAAAAGCACTGCTGAGACACTGATGGGAATCAGCACTGGGGATTATCCCTGACTTTGTTGCAATGTTAACCCGTATACATCCATTTAAACAACATTTATCACAATAAAAAATGATGAAACTGATCAATCTGACCAAAGGGTTACAACATTGTTTCATGCTGTTTTGATGTTAATAGACATGCCTAAGTAACTCTGTATTTCAATAAGTCCATCTCAGAGTTTACATGCTACTGAATGCTCAATCAGGCGGTTTGATAATCTACATGGTATTTTGTGTATAGCCCTTAAGAAGATTATTGTGTTATTTATTATTTAATTGTGAGTGTAAGGAACACTTCCTGAACAGTGACAGTTACATGGTCCTGTGTGTTTCAGCTGTATTATTTTTAGAGTGGATTAAAACACAGACTTTTAAACACCAAGAAACTGCTCAAATGACAGCAGAGAAAGACATGATAGATGTGATACTGCTCCGTTTTACTGTGTGCACACGTTTAGAACTGAAAAGGAATCTGGGCACCTCTGCTGATACTCATTTGGGTGAGAGTACACCATTGTGGCTTTGCTGGTGAAGGTGCTGGCCACAAGGGTAGGCCCGGCCCTTTAGCACAATTAGTGAAATTAAGCCAGGGCCATTTTGGATGGTAAAAAGTCCCCAGCTACTTTCATTATGGGATGGAGTGACCATGCGCTTCTGTAGCGTATGTACCGTATGGTCTGTCCATCATAGTCCAATGTAGTCTGGAGTTCAGCAGGAGGAATATGACAGCCTTTATCCTTGAGAAAGTCAAACCTGAGGCACTCAGTGAAATGAAAATGGAAAATGGAGTCACAGTATCCCGTAAATGCTGACCACTGCTCAGATATGGTGACTGAGAAGGCCGTGACGCACTTTACTCTCAGGTTCTGCAAACCACAGGGCAGTTAGGGGGTTATTGTCATCCTGAAACACAACTCTTTCTGTAGACAAGAAGGGTGTGAACATGGTGAGAAGATGATCGCTCAGTAACTTTAATTAATGTTTGGCGGTGACTTTGCCACCTAAGGCTCTGTGTGTACCCAAACTGTGCCAGCAGATTGCAGCCTTGACATTACCGGATAAGCAGGCTGCTTTACTGTTGGGACGCATTGTGTAGCCAGTGTTTATCAACTTCCTATGTGTCTCTCCTCCCATCAACACAGACACTCCTGCGCTGCTGTCTGGCTTGTAGACTGTGAAATACTCACTGGCTTTTGGGGAGTGCACTGGAGGATCACACGTTGCTCTGCAGCAGTGCTGTTTATCTGGGTGAATGTAAGTAGCTTGAATGGAGAGTGTGTCTGAACCGGGAAGAAAAAGAAGTGTTATAAAGCAATTTAAATTTACTGAAGAGCTGAACTTTAATTTGGATATCAGTTCCACATTTCAGGGTACTTATAGCGATACCATTTAATGGACTGAAGTATGCTATGAGTGTGCTGAAAGTATAGCAGTTCTTCTGCTAGTAAGAGAAGTGGATATAATCTGATATACTGAAAAGGGTAACAGTAAAATTTGCTGTCTTAACCTCTTGTTGGCAAGCTGGTGTCGTTGACCATTTATACGGCCACACATGCTATATTGGCATCTCCTTCTCCGTGTAGTCAGTTGACAAGGCTGCACAGCGACCGGCTAAGTTAATTGGCTGCTGTGGACAGTGAAGGCTGGGAGAATGCTAACGAGTCAGCGCTAATGTAATCTGATCTCCGGAGAGGCGGGGCGCAGGCGGAGGAGGATATTTTATTGATGGCGGGACTGCTGTGAGCTGCTGCAGCCTCTTTGCAATGCCTGTCACAGCGTCTGGAACATTGAATGCGCCAAAACGTAATCACGTAAAACAAGAACATTTTCAAACCTCTAATGAAGCAGTCCGCCTTCAAAGGATTCACTAGAAAAACATATTTCAGTACTTGCTTCCTCTAATAAAATGGTTTTATTTAAACAATTCCAGTGTTTGTTTACACAGTTACCTTTGGATGTATACATTTATATTAATTTTATCTATATTTGTTTTTTCTGGCTTGGATTATTGTTGCATTCATGTAGTTGGTGTAGTCTATCACAGTCATATGGCAGCAACCAGTGACAGGAAGTCATGTTCTATTTATAATACCTGGGCGTTTTTTTTTTTAACCACCCAGCATGTTTTGTCTTCTGTGTTTTTTTTTTTTTTTTTTTTTACAGTTGCCACGCTGCTACTGCTGCTGCCACTGGACTGTTTTGCAAACGCAAATATTAACACTCCCATGATACCATGCCAGACCAGCTTCTAAGACAGAAAAAAATCACCTTCTGGTGACACTCAAGCATGGCCTAATAACTGAAATAAATCATTATTATATTTGTTATTCATGCACCAGTTTTATAAGACAGGAATATCTCTTGCAAATCATCAAAGAAATGAAACTAATGACTCAGTTGTGTTATTGTATTAAGGCCAAAGCACTTAAAGGCTAAACTCGATAATTTAATCGTGTTTCCAATTACTATGTGTTTTTAATAAAGCACAACAGAAGCCTAAGTTATTACAGCCTTGCTAGAAGTTAATTTCCTTTCAGTATTACATATTGAGCATCCTCCCTCTACTTCCTGTGTTAAAACACTTGTGAAATTGTTTTTGTTGATTTGTTATCTCTTTATTTTCACCATGCTTCCAGTATGTTTATGTTGCCAGCATGACCACATTGTCACATTTCATTACCTTTTGTTTCTGTAACTGTAAAGTTACGGAAAGTTCTGTAACAGGGGAAGCCTGTATCCATAAGGGCTTTGGCATGTACAGCAATAGTCTAACAAAAAGCCCTTGAAAATTTTACATGAGGACTGTACTGAATGACCTTGGTCTTTGAGTATTTCACATCATAGAGCTTTAAAACAAGCTATTTTATTCCAAATGTTACTCAAGACTCCTGTTAAGCCTAAAAAGACTTTTCTACTGTAGGAGTAATTGCTGGTGATTGTGTACATGCTCTATTTTTATGACGCACTCACGCGTACTGTCCTACACAGGTCAGGTGTTTTGTGTTATCCGCCAGCTCTCCAGCTCCTCTCAGGGCTCTGAAGGACATACAGGCTGCCCAAAACACGCTTTGTTGGTTCAATAAAGGCATTTGAACCCAAGCAAGTTGCAGTTCAAAATCTTTCTTTTCAGTAAATATTGCATCAGTGCTTGTTGATATATTCAAAATCACGGTAAAGCACAGTATCTAGTATTTACCCTCTGATACTCTATATTTGTTTTTTTTTTCTGGTGTTAATGGTGACATTGTTGGAACACCAAAAATCATTAGATAATACTAGCTTCCCAACACAGCAGCATAACTACCATTTTAGAAATGACCAACTGACTCTTCCCTCCCAGCCGATTCATATTTATATTTGGTGTTTTTGCAGTGCTCATTAAGATCTGATTATGAAAATAATCAAAATATCCTGAAAGGATATTTTGTATTTCCACTGGTCTGGATTTGAAGTAGAAAATTTTGCGTTGGTTAAAACCCTCAGGTCCTCCCCCTACCAATACATAAATTATGTATGTGCCAGGGAGGAAGAGAGATAGGCCCTTTTAAGGTGGGCCAAGAATTGGGGCTAGTCAGGCTGGTCAAGCTGGTTAAGTTGGTCAGGTTGAAACATTTTCACTTCAAGTGGAAGTTAAAAGTAATCTTCTCCACTGGTCTCCCATTGAGACATTGGGATCAACTGGGTTTTGCTCTCTGGCTTTACTTTCTCACAGTATCTGGATTTTTCCTTTTTGCTGTTTTGCTACTTTTCTGGGTGGATCCCTCTATCTTTCCTTCGGAGAGATAGGTAATTGGCTTGGGTAATTTTCATTCTCTCATTCATTGAGTTTGTGATCCATTCATATGTATTGATGTTGTTTTGTAATTTAAGGTAGGTGTTAAGGTAGGCACATTCATACCCTAGACACTGTATTTTGTCTTTGCTTTAATGTTTAATGTCCAATAAACCTTTTGTCTATTTGTACAGTTGTATAGATCGATTAATGATTTACTTCTTATTTAATACCTTTAATAATTATTAAATGAATGTTCTGTCTTTAGAACTATAGTAAAAGACTTAAAATGTATGCTATTATGACATGCCATGACCTGCTTCATGACAAGTCTAAAGATGATTGGTTTGACTGTCACAAATGAGTCACAAATGTTTTGTGTGTTTTGTATGTTTTTTAAAAATGTGACTCCATGTATGTTGGTTACTGATCCTGGAGAAGCTGAATGACTATGTATGTGACCTTGCAAGGCCCAAAGCAGGCTCCTCCATAGCAGTTTGCCCAAGGCCAAATGCAATGGAGCATCATAGCGCCATCAGCTGTGACTCATCAGCCTATTTAAAGAGATTCATGTGTCTAGGCTGGATGTGTTATGTTCATCTTCATATTGAGCCTGATTAATGCCGTGTATTGTAGAGGGTAGAGCTGTGGGCCTGATTTTGCTGGTCAGTCGAGGTCAGCAGCTGTCGTTTCATTTGTCATTTCCCTACTTTTAAAGAGTGAACCCTCAGGCCCCTCTGCATTGACCGATTCAGTGACGTCAATGTGACACGTGGCAGTGATGCTCTCCGTGGAAGTCTAGCACAAACATCACAGCATCTGAACTTACTGATCTTCCCCAGATAAATTAACAGAGAGACCGACACAGGGAAATCTTATCAAAGGCTCTCAACTTTGTGCATGTTCGAGCCCCTCAAAATGGATTGATTTTGAAGTGTTGCAAGTAAAACCACTGCAAATAGGCCAGCTTGCCAGCTGATTCTTCACAGTTCACATCCAAATGGTGAGTAGAAGCGGCAGTTTTTATTACAAAATATATGTGAGGCTATACATACGGACCAATTTTGCAACAGTGTTAGGAAAGCTGCAGAAGTTCATTTGAGAAATGTTATGTAAGACTGGAGCATTCTGAGAATTAAGGATCGAATCGCCTTGTGGAATTAGTAAGAGACCAGAGAGGGCCATCTACTTGATACCTAACCCTGCCAACTGTGCTAAATATTGGCAGATCTCCACACAGAAATACGGGCCAATGAAGTACAAACCGGTCACAAACTGGTCTGAAGACTCCAACCTGCACTTGCAGCAGGGAGAAAAAAAAACTCTTGTAATTAAAACCCATAGTTGTTTGTGCATGATAGCATTAGACTGCATATTATTTACATTAGGAACCTGTTAAGCCTGTTATGCTAAGTTAAATACTTGTTAAATAACAACAAATCTTACCTTCCAAACTTTGATTGAATGGTTAAGATCTGCAGGTAACTGGATGCAACAGTTCTACAAGGGATAGTTTCTCATCTGATGACATATAACAAATGCACCATTTAATTAGACTGCACTCTGACTAGCTAATGGATGTTCCTCTAGATTCTACATTATAGAATTCCTTTCTTCTGCACTGTGGTAATTAACCACTTTCAGATACGCTGAACAAGTCAAATACCAGCTTATATTAATTATGTTCTTCTGTAACAGTTTCTAGGCTAGCTGTAAATGTAAATTTCTTGTTGTATGTTTTTCTTGTTACCTTTTTGCCTTATTTTCCAAAAAATATTTGGACACATGGTAATATTTTAGTTTAAATAATAATGTAGGATATTTGACCAGAGAAACTGGTTGTGAAGTGTAATCTCACAAGGTTATGTTATGGTTTGAAAATAAAATTATCCTAGAAGAAATTTCAGTTTATACTTACAAAAAGGTTTTTTTGTGAGAAGTAATCATTGCTCAGCTCTGTATTTTGAAAGCACTTGAAAGAAAAGCTTTTACCATTTTAATTTATTTTATATTAATTGTCATGCTAAGAGTACTGGAGACTGATTTACACCCAAGACCACACAATATTCTATGCACGATAAAAATCTCAAGGCTGCTTGCTTTGTAAATAACTCATGACTTGATTTGTGTTACCCAAGCATTTTCCTCCTCATGAAGAGGCTTCACCTGCTTTTACACGCTTTTTTCCATCTGGGTCTATATCTGTAATCAACCCCACGCTGGGCTGGACTTCACCAGATCCATCTGAAATCCTGTCCTGCCTTCAAGCAACAAGAAGTCAGGTGGCTAGTTTTGCTCAGCTTAACCTTGGTGACAGGAAGCACCAGGCTTTTCCTACACCAGTGCTGATCTTGTGACAGGGGAGGGGGCGGGGTTGTCATGGATTTGAATAATGAATGAGACATTGTTGCGGTGTCCTTGAACAAAGCATTGCAAGTAGATGTCCTGGTGAAAATGGCTGTTTAGCCGGGTGACCAGATTTGTTCGCGAGGACTGTTGTTTGGTTGAGGATCAGGGTCATCTCGGGCTGTGGTGTCTATAAAGGGAATGAATCGCCGCTGACGCTTTGGCTCCTGCCCTGTGTTCCAATTCAGCGTAACCTTCTCTCTGCATCACTGGAGGCTGCCAGACAGCTGGCACAGAGAACCTGCCGGGCCTATCATGTGAGTTGACTGTGAGGAGATGCAGACAGGAGGCATCTCCCCTGATTCTGTGCTTTTGAACGGTGGTCAGTGGCCTGCTCTGGCATTCAGAGCATTACTCGTGGCGGCTGTGGAAACTGTGGTGTCATTGGGTTAGGGTTTCATTGTGACATTTTACTGGTAATGAAGTGGCCCTGTGGCTCTCTTAGGAGAGTGGATGGGGAGGAGCAAACAATGGGGGACTGCTTTTTGGAGGTCTATATTGGTTGTAAGAAATAGACTACATGTAGTCTGTGCATCTAATTCTGAAACATGGAGCAAGGGGTGACTGGTATTGGCCAAGGGCCAGAAAAGGTGCATTAGTGGAGGTTTTGTTTGATTTAGTGCACCTGAACCTAAATACAAGTTAAAACAATCATATCTGTGTCTTGTGACACAGATTATCATGTGACACAGATTATAGTATGCCTTTAGGGTCAAGCTCTTTATGTTTCTTTGTTGTATCTGTGCACAATGCATTGTCATTCATTGTACTTCATTTATTATTAATTTTACTCACTTTGTTGTAAGTACATGTCTTCTAGTATGACCCTGGAGAATGGAAGTGAGAAATATTCATTCACAGGTTTTCTCATATCTCTGTCCTTTTTCTGCCTTTTTTACATTTTCTACATAGGATCTGATATTATTTCATATAATTATTAATTGTTCTGCAACATTTATACAAATACTCCCACTCTTTGGCGGGGTGGAAGATTTTTTAACCGGCTTGTAAAACTTATCGTGGCAGCCTTACAGATCTGCTCTTCTTCTGTATGCAACATACAACAATGATGAATCAGCCACATGCAAATTACTTTGCTAACTGCCAACAATTTCACATACAAAATGTGTATTGTATTCATCATTTTTCTTTAGACAGAGTATGTATAATTAAACAGAAAACTTAAGCTTAAGAAACTTTGTCTATTTAAGCTACATATAATTACATTATGTTATTAGAGGAATTATGAGATTTGTGGATATGAATGGGAAGAAGGTGCAGTTATTTTATTCTCCAGGCTATGCTGAAACTGTAAAGCATTAGCTCAGCAGGGCCTGCCTGGTTGAATCGCTGGCAAATGCAGTATGAAACAAGCCATATCGCTAGCACAGGCAGGAAGGAGTTACAGTCATGATAAAACCTGATAAAGCACTGCAGACAGAAACACTTTGATTTGGTTGTATACAGTAGCACTTTGATTTTACCAGCTTCACTCAGATTTTTACTAAGTGCTCACATTGTCAATGACTGGCATGCCCAGAGAAATAGAGGGGAGCTTTATTTAAGATGCTTCTATGTTTTTCTGTTTTCCAGTTAAAGGTTGAACTGGGCCAGAGATGCCGCCCCCTGCTGGAGGTCCTCAACCCATCACCCCGCCAGATGGGGGCTGGGGCTGGGCCGTGGTCCTGGGCTCCTTCATCTCCATCGGTTTCTCCTACGCCTTCCCCAAAGCCATCACTGTCTTCTTCAAAGACATCCAGCAAATCTTTGGCGCCTCTTACAGCCAGGTGGCATGGATTTCGTCCATAATGCTGGCGGTCATGTATGCCGGAGGTAAGGCTGAAAGACCAAATGACGTATTTTTCCTTTTTTAAAAGACTACATCCCTGACCTTTGGAAACAGATATCCATTCCTGTTCTTCAGTCGCTAAGCTATACACTACAATTTTCTGGGAAAAGACCACGCTGTCCTTCGTTTTCCTGAACAGAAACATTAACTCAGAGGAGAATTTAAAAATACATTACGCACCATTAATTCCCACAGAGCATAGCTTACATTCGTCAGTCATCTGATTGGGTTGATTTGCAGCTGTATATCTGTAGCTGAACGATAGTTTTTCCTGTGAAGCTTTTGAGCTTCATATTCAGATCAAGTCTGTATGAAAAATGGGTGTTTACATTTATATGGTCATGCACAATTAGAAGAGTGACTGTTGATATTTTGGGTATACATGTTTCCAAGCCCAAATATGCCCCAAAGCCAGTGTAGCCCTTACAATAATATTATTCAAGCTTAAGCACCAGCAATATTCTGAAATGAATGTTGCTGGGACCTTAATTGATTTTTATTATGAGCAAAAACAGTTTTAGGTATTGGAAACATCAAGCATGATAATTTTCTTGTTTAGTGGCTCTTATTTCCTCAACAGACACATATTGTTTACAGAACAGTCTTTTATAAATACCAACCATGCTTCTTTGCATTAGGCACCATGAATTTGGGTTTAAATTGGTTTTATTTCTAAAATAAAATGTAATTGGTTTTAGCTCTCTAATAAAGCTCTACCAGCAGAAAAAAACACAGCTGAACAACATTAGAAGTGCTGGTAGTACATACAGGTACAGTATTTACACCAATAGAGGTCCTTTGAACATGCGTGTGGGTTCATGTGGGTTTGTTTGGGGCCGTACTTTGTGGATGGAAGGCAGCTGGAAAATGCACAGTGCAAGCAGGTAAAGTAGACTGGAGACAGTTTACTGCAGTAACAGGGTGCATGGAGCAAGTGTGGCATTATGTATTAATAATGAGCAGTGTGTGTGAGGTAAAGGTATGCCTGTCCAGTTCTGGATGCTTTCTACATACCTCTTAAGTGCCCAAGCTAATACATTCCTGGGCACATCATCATTTTACCATGGAAGCCATTGTACATAACTAGCTATTGGTAAGTTCTGGTGCATCCATAAATTGCTGACTATCCAAGTTGTTGGATAGCCAACTAACAAAAATTGAGTGCAGGGTACATTCAGTTCTGCACCACAATACAGCTGTATCATAGCATTACACTAATCCTGTTCAAGCATAGCATCTTTCATGCCGTTGAGCTTTTCTAGTATTCGAGTCACAGCGCTATGCGCCAGCCCCATTGTCAGCCACATCAGCTCACGGCCCCAGGTCATTCCCAGCCTGAAGCAGAGCAGAGCCGGAGGCTGGGAGTCAGGGGCCCCTAATGTTAGGAAGCGGAGCGGCCTGACATGAACCGGACCCCGTGACACGCGGTGTTGGTAATGTGTGCACAGTGGAGAGATTTCTGAGCTGAAAGAGTGGATCGATACCAGCAGCCCCGGCCCTGCTGCAGAGGAGCACCATGACCTTGTTACATGAAGGCAGAACACACCACATAGCACTTGTGACCTATCTGCAGAAACCACCCTGCACAAGCATTGTATTTTATTCCTTTCTGTTAAACCCCAGCTTTTTCCACAGTGCACTATTCAAGTATATTTTGTCGATGGTAGGGGCTTTATTCAGGGACATAAAATACTTTTTAGCTAGGTGGATAAGTACTGCAGTACATGTGGTAAAGGACCATGTATGTGGTGAAACTGTAGTAATTCAGTATTTTTGAACTTGCACTATTATATAACCAATAGTTACCTTGTCACTGTACCTTGTGCGGTCATTGGATAAATCGAGCTCAAGTCTCAATATAATCAGACCGCCCAAATAGCCAGAATGCCAGAATTTGTCATTAGGGTCACGTGATTGCAATTTCATTAACAGTTGTTAAGCAACTAAGTTAATGACTGGAGGGCCTGCCCCCTCACACACATTATAACACAATATATATCTGCTCAGCAGAATTGCACATTTTGGGCATCTTTTCTTCAACCTACATTACATTCAACCCTTAGTGCAAATAGTTATGTAAGCCACTTAAAGCAAGCACTTTTTCACAGGTACAAAGTCCTCTTGGCATTCAGATCTAATTGACAGGTCTAATTGACAAACATTGAATCCAATACAATACCATGACCTGGCTTGACTTTTCTTTTGACCATAAAGCCAGACCCACAATCTCTGTGTATAGTTCTCCATATCACATCTTATACTGAAACATAAATAGGTTCCTTGATAATATGTTCTGGCTCCCACAACTGTTTTTCAACCTCAGTTGCAAGGTCAACTCAGTAAAGTTCACCACCTTTACCATAGACGAAGATCAAAGTTAGAGTTTAGCCAGCTAAAATGATGGCACTCCATTTTTAGAACTTTTCCTTATACCCCATGCAGCTGAGCTATCACATGTCGTACCCATGTGAAAACACCATCATTGCCAATGAATTCAGTAATCAAAAACCACATCTCTTATATAACTACTACTTCCAGGACACGCAACTGCACACACATTCGCTGCTTTTTATGACGGAACATTTTCTGTTTACTCTGGTATGTGGTTATTTTGTTGAATGGGCACAGATCACAAGACTCCACGCTGTCCACAAGGGCGTGTCATTTATTGAATGTCAATAGCAAATTTAACCTTGCCCTTCTAAAGAAATGGCAGCAGGAGACAGAAAATTTCCCTCAGGCAACAGGGCAGAGACGTTCAGGCAAGAAACAGTGGTGCATGAGGGCTTATTAAAATTGGACAGTGTAATAACAGCTGATCCTAAAACAAGTCCTGGGAAGGTCTGGCTTTGTCTGGTGTAAATGCTTGCATTCATACATTGGTATGTGAAAATATAGCAAGCTGAAGTTCCTTTAATGCACTGAAATGCATTAGCCTAGGGCAGTCTGGGTGAGTATGGTGCATGAGGAAATTGTACAATTTCTCCCATGACACTAGAACCATGCCAGCTTGAGTCAGGTGTCCCAAATACCCACAATTCTGTGCTTTATGCCTTAGGTGATTGGGATTAAAGTAAATTCATACAACCCTTGCAACACTATTTGAAGTCAAAACAAACAAAAGGAGTTAACATAAGAAGGTGAATGTTATTCATATGATATCCAGTCTGTACAAATCTGGACATCACTTGCATTTATATCGTCCTGTGTGCCTGGTAGAAATCTCACGACACTTCAGATTAATAAATAGTAATGCTGACCACTCTGTAGTATGCATCATCTCTTTGGTTTTGCTGTATTCATATTCATAGATGGGGAGCTAATGTCAGCCAGGGTAGGAAGTACTTCTCAATTGTTATAAATAAAAGAAGAGATTCCTAATGTATAATTTAAAAGGTGCATCAGGTTTCAGATTAAATGTTAGGCCTCGAGCCAAAACTCCCAACAGCCCCACTTAAGAGAGTTCTTCTCACCCTAATGACCCATGGAATACACCCAAGCACTGACTCTGGATCAGTTTAAACTGTTTGTACAAACTCATTGTGGCTGGAGAAGTGTGAGGTTAATGGATTCTGGCTCAATGTAATTTTTCATTGCTTTCTTACTGACACCTGGACAGAATGGATCTGTTGTTTTATGTTTGTAATGTATTGTTGCAGACTCTCTGCAACAATATTAATAAAACATGTCTTGGTTTAATTCAAGAGTAATCAACAATTGAATTTCTGTCTACATTTCTAAATTTAGTAAACCCTTCAGTTTAAAACTTCCTCCCCTAAAACAGAGCTAATGTGTGTCTTGTAAATTGTCATTTAATTGTAGTCCAATATGATATTAATATAAGTTAATATATTAAGTGCCCTATAATACCTTGGTCCTCTTATTTATCCATATATCCATGTTTTTAGTGAGCATGTAGAAGGAATTCTAGTAATAGAAATTCTGGAGAAAGGTGTCTTTAAATAAAATATAATGATATATTATATTATAAATGATATAATCTGTCCTATTCTTTTAACAGATTTTTATATAATTATATTTTGTAGTTTATGTCAAGCTAGTCACCAGACTGACTGAGCTTTTTAAAAAAGCAGAAAAGTAATCAGCACTCCTGCTCTTAAGATGTACAGTCACCTGCATGTAGCAACAGTTGTTAATGCTATGAATACAGTATGAGCTCCATATACTCAAGGACAGAAATATTTCAACAGAGATAATGTATCTACTGAACCTGCATTTCATAAGCCTGCTAAGCCCTTTAAGCTTAATTACATGTTTTTGTGTTTTGATGAGTCATTTCATTGCAGCAATATTCTATTCAGGTTTTACCTGTGAGTTTGGAGGATAATTTGTGCCAAGATGAAAAGCGTTCAGAATGATGAAATGCAGTGTAACACACAAGCCGTTCTGGGCCAGTAGAGTGTACAGTGACTTTAAAGTAACATAGACCTGAACAACAAACACACATTTTGGTTCAACAATGCCATTCACAATGTTACCATCGTCGTCATTTGATATGGATAGGCTGCTGTATCCATGCAATTATACCTAACCTGTAAAAGCTCAATGATATGCACCAGGTATGCTAATAATAGGTTGATAGACATAAAATTTAAAACCTCACTGACCTGCCAAATGGTAAACACTGTTTATCTGAACTGAAACCACAATAAAACTCAGCGGTACTGTACCATTTTGAAGAGTAGCTTGTACTGGAGAAGCATTGTCATGACCTAGATGAAAAATGGAAGGAAAAATTATGAGGCTGAAGGATCAATACACCAACAACAATTCCATGTGGAAAACACTTTAACAATTAACTGTTCATACTTCAACACTGTAAGAATTTTACACTTTTTGGCAAATTCTGTGCTTACGAAATATTGGTCCACGTTGTTATTTGCCCTGAAAAATAACAACAGGCTGACTTATTAATCAATGCGTATTTTTAAAAAATATGAATTCAATATATGCCTATATCATAGGCTCACTTACATTTAATATTTATTTATTTAATTCATGATTATATTAAAATCCTTAATACAAAAAATATAAAATATAAATATAAAATTAAAAAAATTACCCGATTGTATTTTATCCCTTTTGGATGAAAACAATGTACCCAAGTGGAGTTTTGTTTTTCTTTTGTGTTCTTATAATTAACTGTCCATACATACTGCAATTAGTCTTAATAAAAATCACATTTCCGTTAAGATCATCCATAAATGCCAGCAAAATTAACCACAGATTTAGCCGTAATGTACTCACATTTCAGTGTTGTGGAAAATAAAGGCAACTTCGGGATTCAAAACGAAGGATTCAATGTAACCGTGGTTCAGTGAACCGAGATGGCCACAAGGGCGGTTCGGGATGACCGGATGAAGCCGGCATGGGACCAGCGACTCAAGCTCTGTACCAAAAGCCCAGCGGCCCTCGACCCGCTGACGCGATGGGCTTGAACCTGGCACCTGCGCTGCCCACGTCACAGCCTTTGTTCATGGACTCCAAGCGACAGGTGTCCCGCCCCCCCCGCGTCGATTTATCAATGGTATATGCATCCCCGCCAGGCGTAGCATGACGATATCTCTGCATGTGTGTGTACAGCTTGTGCACAATAACCCAGTATGTTGCCAGGAGAAATGTCTTCCAATATCATTTTAATGTGCCTTTCCCAACTCTCTTTCCAGGTGCCGTGAGCAGTATACTGGTGAACACCTATGGGTGTCGACCAATCATGATGATGGGGGGTTGCTTATGTTCGATTGGAATGATTGCGGCCTCCTTCTGCAACAATGTTGTGGAGCTTTATATTTGCATTGGAGTTATCGGAGGTAAGCCAAATTAAATCCTCTCAGATCCGTTTAACCCTAATTAGTCAGCTTTAATCAGTCAACTTGCTGAGGGACTGGCTGTAAGACTGTAAGGGTTTTGAAATGAAGCAAACAATGCTTCGGTACCATCTGCTGTTTTACCAGCGTACAGCATCACAGTATTACCATCATTTGCGATAGGTTGATGTTTTTTGTGTGTTTAGCAGTCACTAGACTGAATTTCAGAACCAGGGATCGGTTTCTATGAATAACTGATTTCGGTTGAGTAGTGCGTTTTAAATTGCTTGTCATTCTGAAGCATGCTTTATTGGAGTTGTGACATGCCCCATGGCTGATATCCAGTTCTGATCATGTTAGTGCCAATGTCTATGCTTGTCTGCATTCTCCAGTCTTAATGAAGATTTGGGAGAAACGTAACCTGTAATTATGGCCCAACACTCTAGTGTTATTTCATTTGTCAGCCCTAATGTTACAACTGAAATGCAGCTGAAAGTTCACATTTTGAAGAGAAATGCATTTTATCTTTGTTGAGAGGGTTCCATTTTTTGTATTACATGACATTTAGCTATTCAGCAGATAACCTTTATCAGATTCAGGGTGATTTAAACAGCTTCATCTTATACATACTAACCAGCTGGATATTGTACTGAAGCAATTCAGGTGAAGTACCTTGCTCTAGGATACAAAAGCAGTGCCCTATCTAGGAATCAAACTTACACACTCTCGGTTGCAAGCCTAGCTCCGTAAAGATTATATTACATATTACTCTGGTACCCTTCCTTTTTGTCATCCTGTCCTTCTACCTTCCAGGTTTGGGCCTGGCCTTCAACCTCCAGCCTGCTCTGACCATGATCGGGAAGTACTTCTTTAAGAAGCGGCCAATCGCAAACGGGCTAGCCATGGCCGGTAGCCCCGTGTTCCTGAGCACGTTGGCACCACTCAACCAGTACCTGTTCAACTCCTATGGCTGGAGGGGCAGCTTCCTGATCCTGGGGGGGCTACTGCTCAACTGCTGCGTGGCTGGCTCTCTGATGCGCCCCCTGGGTCCTCCCCCTGGCAAGGCCGTGCAGGCCACTAGCACCACCCAGAAGAAGGGCCGGGCAAGCGCCTGGGAGACCATCAACAAGTACCTGGACCTGTCACTCTTCAAGCACAGGGGCTTCCTCATATACCTGTCAGGAAACTGCATCATGTTCTTGGGCTTCTTTGCTCCCATCGTGTTCCTGACTGCCTATGCCAAGGACATAGGCGTGGACGAGTATTCGGCTGCCTTCCTGCTTTCCATCCTGGCCTTCGTGGACATGTTCGCCCGGCCCTCCATGGGTCTGTTGGCTAACACCAAGTGGATCCGGCCCAAGATCCAGTACTTCTTCTGCTTCGCAGTGCTGTATAATGGGGTTTGCCACATCCTCTGCCCACTGACGGACAGCTACACCGGGTTGGTGGTGTACGCAGTGTTCTTCGGCTTTGCCTTTGGCATGGTCAGCTCCGTTCTCTTTGAGACTCTGATGGACCTGGTGGGTGCTCAGAGATTCTCCAGCGCAGTAGGGTTGGTCACCATCATCGAGTGCTGTCCTGTCCTTATAGGGCCGCCTTTAGCAGGTATGGTTTGATTAACTGACCTAAGTACTTAGTACAGTCAGTACGGCCAAGAACTTTAAATGAAATGTTACTTGTTTTTGGCTATTTGATTCTTATTGTGGTCAATACATTCTGCATTTCAAATGAAACCGAGGGTTCAGGTGTTACTTAGCTAACTTTGAGGAAAATACATTTCTTATCTTTACCTGTTCAGAGGGAGCCAGTGAAAGAAATGTAAAAGTGGATACAGTCTTCTCAGAAATAATTTTTGAGTGCTGTTTACTTAAAGGTCCACTCTGCTCATTTAGATATTTTCAGATATATATCACATCCAGTAGTTTGAAAATAGTGTTGCTAAGTGATGTCCAAAGATGGCAGGGAAAGTATGAGGATGTATGGGTATGAGGTCAAATGTTAACCAACTATCAGACTTTATTGTAAAATTTCCCTTGTGTCGTGATATGTGTTCTTGCATATAATAAGAATGGTGTTCTTGGGAAATGCGTATTTTAGAAGCAATTAACTTTGATCAGAAGATGCATGTTTTTAAAATCACTGCATTTCCAGAAGGCAGTAGACATATGAAAAATAAGTCTCTCATAAATGAACTAAGTAGCAGTCAGGACATTTAAATATTTTACAATTTTAAGAACACCATGCTCAGATTGTTAGCGGCCGAGCATTTTTGCTGCCATTTATTGTAACAAATACCAAGCAAGACACTTTAATACAAACCAACGGGAATCAGTGGTCAGGTGATGGGCACCTCAGAATCACTTACACACTATGAATAATACCAGCAGTGAACAGCAAGGGTACAGCACAACAGCCCTGTGCAACATAGCCAAGGAATTAAAATAACCCAACTCATTTCAGAGTGGATGGCAGGCCCCACCAAGCTTTTCAGGATTAATTTTTCAGAAGAAGAATAATCATTCATTCTCAGCAAAACGTTCCTATGGCGGGACCATAGCTTTCAACTGTGAAAGCCACAAACAGTTTTTCAGGCTGAGTTCTTTGAGCAGAACAAGGGGGCATAGATAGAAATTAGAGGGGCAAATTCCATAGGTGTCAGACCATATTTTTCCCCACGCTGGGAGTTATCATTGCAGTGAAGATCTTGCTGTTTCATGTAGTAGAAGTGGAGACCCTTGGGGCCTTCAAGTCCAGGCTTGACGCTATTATACTTATCCTATGCTGAAGGAGAAAGACCAGTGTGGCTGAGCTGAGAGGCATGTTCTTGTCATTGGGCACTGTTATGTTCTAGAAGAAACTTGAACTTAAACAGCCTGTGTGGTGTCATTTCAGGTAAACTGGTGGACATTACCAAGAACTACAAATACATGTACTTCTGTTGTGGGGCCAACGTAATCGTGGCAAGCATATGGCTGTTCATCGGCAACGCCATAAACTACAGGCTGCTGGAGAAGGAGAAGAAGCAGGCAGAGAAGCTCAAACAACTGGAGCCGGAAGCACAGCACGAGGCTGATCGGCGACGTGGATGCGGACGCTGACGCCGAAGCCTCCAAGAACCTGTGCGTCAGCGCCCAAAAAGAGGAAGAGTCCACCGCCATGCAGCGAGAAACCAACATTTAGCTCCGCCCAACCACGGAGCCTCCCAGTGTCCTGCGAGTCGTCTCTTTTCAGGGGATAATGGAGTGCCGCTGCCAAAGCAACACCCGCGTCTACGATACTGTGAAACGTATTACTCAACAAGGGATCGGTCAGCACCGCTGTAAAGTAAAATGAGCAAAATGTCAATGCTGCTTTAAGCCTGGGGAATCTTAGGTCTGAGTCCAGTAAGCGAGGAGAGGGTCCCCCTTTCAGCTCTGGGCACGCGGCCCTTCCCATGTCTTCCAGGACATAGAATGGTTTTTTTGTAGCACGTGTGATTGCTTTAGGTCTGTATGTTGAAACAATCATTAACGTATTTAATATCATACACTCTGTAAATGTTGGACATCAGTTTTCCCAAAGTTTGGGTTGGGATCTTGTTTGAGGATTTGAGGTCAGTCACAATATTTCAAGGCAAACATATGAAGAGATATTCACACCAGGTAAATACTGATACTTAAAATGCAGTTGTTTTAGTGCATAGCATTTCCATATTTAAATGAATTGTAGACCACAGATGGGTCACAAAAGTATTTTTTTTTGCGCACACAAACACAGGGATGGTAATATTTGGATCCATCAGAAATTAACATTTCTCAGAGTTATTGTCATGCTCTCTCACTAATTAAACATTGTCCTGTCCTTAGTCAACATTTGCACTGACCTTGCAAATAAATGCAAGCAGTGTTTTTTTTTGTTGGTTTGTGAAGGCTTCATCTGATTGCTGAGCTTGCCAAACTGTATTAGTGAAGATGAACACCAACACTAGGTGGCAGTGAGTCAAAGTTAAGGGTACATGTTGACTACATGCAGGTCATTGCCTTAAATGTAATGAATACAATCAGAATCACATGCTATAAGTATTCTCTTATAATTTCAGAATCAGTTTAGGTAATTAATGTGGAAAAATGCAGCATTAACAAAACCAAATTCATGTGGCAATGATGAGGTTTCTGTGGTGATTCTTAGATCAGAACATTTCAAAAGGTTTTTATTTCATTGTGTGCATGTAATTCAGTCAGAGGATTTGAATGTTAATACTAATCACTCCTAACTGCATAAGGCAAGATTCACTTACATACACTCATTTTCTTTACATATTTAATTCAGTCAAACAGACTTTATATTTAACATAATTTTTTTGGTCATGATATTTTATTGGAGAAAGGATTGCATATCCTTTGGAATGTGTTCTTTTCACCTTAGAAACAGAATAGCATGTGTCATGAAGAGCTCTGAGCGAGAGAGAGAGGGCTTAATTTGGCCCCTAATCTCTATAAGGTCTGATGTAATTCTTTCAAAACAGACTGCGCAGATCTTTTAGTCTTTTTATGGTTATATGTTATTCTGTGTAACATGAAAAGACCACATTCCAAAAGACATGTTTTATTATGCAATAGATCTATCAGTCTCAAAGAAAAAATGATCTGTAACATGAAGTCTGTTTTGCTTGAAATGTATATGCCCTAAGAAACTAAGTGCATTTGATTGAGTCTACCTGACAGTTTCTACAATTCCCAGTATGAACCATTTCATTCCTTTTAAAGCCCAATGTTCTCTATATTCATGTGGGGAATCCATATTTCGTGTGAGAAATTATGGATATGTTCCTAATGATCAAAGAACATACATGATTGAAACGCTCTTATGAAATCAAACATGATGTCTTAAGAAAAATAAGATAAAAATATTAATTGAAGTCTAATAGGATTCATAATTCTGATATTTTGTGTACTTCTACCTTACAGAAACAAATTGGTATCAATTTTCTTAGTCTACTTTTAGTCCATTTGAAATTGCAATTGGAAATCAGTAATTAGAGGTTGATTGCATTTTAATTTCTAATAAATGGGTATTGATTTATATGGCATGGCAACAAGCCATTTCTGGGTGATGTTGTGACTGTAGCATAGCGATGAGCCCCAGCTGGTATATAATATTATATTAGTGTAATGATTAAATAGTACATGTGGAAGAAATTTGTGAAAAATTGCTATCAATATATGTTGAATTGCATGAAGAACGAAATGTGTTGACCAAATCAGTATGTACACTGACTCTGCTATGGAAATGAGAGTTAAATTTGATTCTGGTGCCTGTGAGTAGTATTCTGCTGAATACATTTTAAAATACCCAAAAAGGAACTCTAGCTGCATCTAGAGCAATAATGCAATTTCTCAAAATGGTTCAGAAATGCTCCCCCCCCCCCAATGTATTCTTAAACATAACCTGCCACAAAATTTACCATAAAGCAAAAAAATAATCTGACTAGAACATTTCACACACAACCATTTCATAATTCCAGCATTTCAAGTAAGTCAGTATTTTAAATAAATGTACCATACACAGAACTTTGTTTACCGTCTGTTGTCAAATGAGATTAGAGTCAGACCATTCAGTCAAATTTAAACAGGAGGCCACTTTTTAACCTGGAAATAAGTCTAAATAGTGAATGTGACTAGTTTGGTCCATTTTTACTCAGTTGGCTGTTTCCCCAAACACAGAAAGTACAACTCAGAGACAGGGCGTGACGACTCTCTATGGAAACTGTCTTACATGTGGACATCAATTCTGTCAACTGAGTTGCTATTTCCAATTTATGTTTATGCAGTGTTTGTGCATTTGTCATGTCAATTAGCACTTGTTTTTCTGAGCTTCTTGCTGGTGGCCGCACCCACTGTTCATCCGTTTTTGTTTTTGCTTGCTGGTACAAAAATGGGGGGGTTTAAACCCCAGTAACTGGCAATGGTGTTCAGTATATGCAACTGTTCTTGTGGAATGTACAAGTGCTTTTTTTGTATCAAGTACCACTGCCCCCTGCAGGCTACATAAGAACTTACTGCCCAGACCAAATACAAGCTTCGAGCTGCTGACAGAACAGCAAAACCACTTAATTGTAAATGGCTGCTTCTTTGTCAGAAGAAAAAAATTATTTTTATAATTTTGGTTTAATGTTTTGATAGCTCTGTCTTTTATGGGCATTAAAGTTTTGATGTTGCTGGGAAATGTTTTGCTGTATTAAGCCTGTATACCTCTTGAGTACAACATCTGCAAATATAATTTAGTAAACTCCTCCAGTCTTGTGGCAATATTATATAAAATCTAGAATTATATGACATGTGAACTGCACTTTTATGAACTACTATATTTCTTGCTTGTCCTCAAATTGCAGTTTAATTCTGAGTAAAGATTGATACATTTAATAAATGCACTATTTTGTTAAAACAATTATGGCCCAACCAATATGAATACCATCATGTTTTTGAGACCTGGCCAACTAGAAAAGCAATGGATACACTCAAGTGACAGTATTATTGTATGTAAATTAATAGTTCACTGATTTGGTCCTGCCTCAAACTTAGTGTTAGGCTTTGAGAAACAACAAATGACTTATGGAGGGAGAAGGAGGTCATGCAACAGGAAAAGGGAGGAGCTACTGATGCACCAATAACTGTTTTTCTGTGGACAGCACAATCTTTTGATTGGTTCAATCAACCTGGGCTGATGTTTATTTCATGTAAAAATTTGCATATACAATGCAGGGCTCAGCCTATTACCGTTAATAAAATACAAACAGAGATGAAAACGTTGATGACCTCTACAGAAGGGAAGATGTAGCTAATAGGAAACGGTAAAGAAGCTTAGTTACTGTACCCTGGATTCTACTTAGTGGCCACAGTCCATTCAGTTGCCAACAATTTTTTTTAAATGTATTTATTTTTAAACAGAGTATTGCTGGTCAACACACCATTTCTGAGGGAACTGTAATACTGAGCCAAGCCTACAGCTCCCCTATAACAGGGTTCATGAAAGCTTAGTCTCCCATTATTAATACTCATTTTTATGAGAAAAGCATTCAGCTTTAGTCACCTCTCAGATGAGGCGATGATACTTATGCAACATTCAAAGCCATTGATGTGTATCTTGGTCAGTCTTAAAAAACTATTTTGATGCCAAAGGCATTTGATCAACATTCAGACATTTCCATGCATTCATACTGTTCCATAGTGATAGGTATGTTTCTGTCCTCAATATATCAAACATAACTACAGAGAGCACACATTCAACTCAATTATTCATAAGGAAACCCATATTTTAAATACAATGCTGCAGTTCTCACAAACAACAGTCTAACTAAAACAATAATGGAAGAAATTTTGAATGTGAAACCATATATTGGTTGGGCCTTAATATAAATAAAATATTGTATGTCTGTGTGTATGCTTTTTGTGGCATTTGTTTTAGGTACAGTATGTTGAGAAAAGTATAATATACAGGCACACACTCACACACACACACACACAACCATAAGTATGTCTGTGTCCATGCATGGGTGTGAATGTACCTATATATTTTTCAATTGTTATATTTTATATTTTTAGAATATTACTGAAGAATATATTAGGTGTGCAGCCTTGTAATTCCTACGATTTTGATGAATGTGTTAGGTCACTGTTTCAAGGGAGGAAATAAATTACAAAGACTGCTTAAAAAGCCATCTCATTCCTAGCCATACGCAATACAGACAAAAGGTATGCATATACTATCAAGAGGAGAGTGTTTCAAGAACCTTTGTGATACTGTTCATTTTTTGTCTTCTTTCTTGTCATCTGTTTCAAATATTTTATAGTTTAAGTGCAGCTGTTTTCACTGGTATTTGAAAAGGAAAGAAATCCACATTGACATTTGGTCTGAGTGCAGTCATTTGTTTTCTTTGAAGGCAGTTTTTTTAGTGTTATAGAGGATTTGTGCCACAACTATGTGTGTGATTTTATCTTTTTTGTGAACTTTATGTGAAAATCAGTTCCAAGACCAAATACAAAACATTCTTTTAGAATTATTTCTTGTGGAGGAAGCTTGGCAATTGTTTTATACATTTTCAAGCATTTTTGGATTGATTCTGCTATTTATTGCTTTTAGTTTATGGACCAAAATGATATAATGTTATTGTAATCAATGATCAGGATACATGTAATCTATACATATTTAAATGAGGGTTAACTGAATGGGTAATTAAACACCATTAGCCTTATTATTAAATATGTTATGTCAAACATGTCAATAGTATGTGTGTGATTTACATGGAAACAAAGAGTTAGCAATATGCTTTATCACTTTATTGATATATTCTGTGTCTCTCAATAGTAAAGATCCCTATGTAAATATCTTTGTATGTCTGTGTAAATACTACTACTAAGGCTGTTCTCTGTCACATGACTGATTGTGAGACACAAACAAACTCAGATTTGTCAGTGTGTACAAGACAACATTGATGAACAGAAACAATAATTCAAAATAAACATTCAGCAGTCATAACTCACTTTGTGTAGTGGCACAAATAAATTAACATAGATGTACAGATGTTTGTCATTATTGCATTGAGGTGATAATTCTGTTGAGTTCTAAAATGACTAATATGTGTTTAATACATGGTTATGTGACTAATAAAAGGATGCCACATATATCCATCATTAACACATTCATATGTCATTGATGAGCAATAAATTATTGATTTCATGTTTAACTGTGTCTTATGAAATCTTACAAATATCTAACAGAGATGTCTCCCTAAAGCAAGTAAGTGACACCCTATCGTGCAACACACCATTTAATTACCATTGATTTTCCATGCTAGGGGATCAATGCCAGAAACAATATACATTGATTCATGTTTCTTGTTGTATCTAACAGTCATTTTGCCCTCCTATTGTTGCTGACAAACTGTAATTGTAGAAGATTTCTTTAAGACATTTCCCTCATATAGTGAAGGAATAGTGTGGCTCAATTTTCAGTCATGCAGGGTAGCAGTTTTATGATGTAATTGACTGACATAAACCTTGGAAATACAGTCTTAGTGCAAATAGCTTATACCCATTAGATCAAATATATCTTAAACACTCTAAACTATTTATCTTTCACAATTCGCTTCCATTATCAGCTTGCTTCTCTCATGAGAAATGATTGCACCAGCAAGCCAAATGACAAATACAGCTAATTAAATTTTGCTCAAAGCCATAAAGCTTTACCAATACATTAATTATCTTGTTTCAGTGTACCAAGTTGGGGGAATAATTCTTCTGAACTGACGATGACTACTGATGGCCGTCTCCCCAAAATAAAATACCTTTACTTACGTTCAACGTGTCTGCAAAGGAGCATTAAAATATTCAAATGCACTGATATGGGATCTTAAATGATCTCTGAGCACTTTACTGGAGGGTTAGTGGGCTAACCTTAGACATCCCAAAAGAGCATATGACTGAGTGACACACAACCATCATTCACCTAAGCACTCTTTCCACATCAGGTAGGATGGAGCGGGAGAGAATTATTCAGCCAATTGCATAGGGGAGTATCAGAGGGCCAGATTTTAAAAAGCACATTAGGTATGGTATTTTTCCAGGAAGCTCCATGTATTTACAATAACTATATACATTGTATTTATGTAGTTTTTTAGAGAAGACTTTATTAGCCTTATATATATATATACACACACACACTGAGGAGGCTTTTTATCTAACAACAAAATATAGCAGCAGTAAAACAGCAGTGCTCTCTCGCAATTAAACATACTTAAGGAGCACAGCGTTGCACAGCTGTGTGCAAGCCTGGCTGGCACTGATTAGTATGTAGTCCCATTCTGAGGGTACCCTTCATCCAGTCCTGCAGCAGCAGTGGATATGCCCCCCGGGCAGGGTTTCAGGCTACATTTTAATGGGGCGTGAACTTTAGGATGTTCGCTTCCGAATTTTCAATGCTATTCCCACAGCTTTCGCCAGACCTATTGATAGTTCATTAATAATCTATGTTAGGTTAAAAAAGTTTCAAAAAACCAGTGAGGGCATGTGCGAGGTCCAAATTAAGACCCGATTATACATTCCATCTGGATATGTATAAAAGGAGCCCGTAGCTAGGGGAGGAACTAAAGATAATTTCCATGTAATATTACTGTATTCATATACTGGCACGTGTGCTTCTTCAGGGTCACCATCCATTTCTGACAATGATTAATGAATGAAGACCTTTAGGTGTACACACTTCTGTCCTACATTTTTAATTGATGGTGGTGCACCTGGCTCTGTTGGGACATTTCAGTCCATTTTCACTGATGTGCTTCACACGTATAGAAATTCTGAGCATGTACGGTAATCCTCAAGTGACGCTGTGGGTGTGTGTCAATCATTTGACTGATCCGAGCCAGTCAAGTGCACTTGGGTCTCTGTGGCCAAACGCTCTGACTTCTTCAATTTGCAGGAGTCATTAATCACTCATGATAGCAGCAAAGCTTGTCTTTTGTATGACGGTATCAGAGCATAAGGTCTGTTGGAAATCCTTTCCATGACATTGTTGGCATCAGGGCTCTGATTCAGCCAGGCTTATAAATATTCATGAAGGGGTAGAGCCAATGGCTGAGCATGAAAGCAGCACTGATTATTTTTAAAGGCTTACATCGTGAAAAGAGGGATATGTTTGTTGAAGTTGACGTGGCTCCTCTAAAATGCATTATTTAAGGGGAAAAAAGAACTATGAAAGTGGATCTGTTGTAGGAAGCAGTTCATATCCAAAAATGGGTCCTGGGCTTACCTACTCATGAATATTTATGTCTGTCTCCAGAAGTCCTTTGCTGTTACAGGAGCCTAACCAGATAGGAAAATAGTGTGTACACAGTACTCTCCCTTATTAATGAACTCAAGTGCTTTCTCTTATTATATTATTTTTTTCATTTCAAAATACTAAAATAATGAGAGGAGGATTTTAAGAAAAGTATGAAGAGTTTGGCATCTTCGCAACTGCAGAGACAGGCCTCGGAGTAACAAGTTCAGTACTAAAAATACATTCCAGGTTTGCAGGCTTGTGAATATAATTAACAAGCTACTTCCAGCAGAAGTGCTTAGTTCCAAGCGGTGTACCTAAACCAAACCTGGAGGCTGTACAAACTGTCCATTGTCCTTTCCTGATGGCTCCTGAGGCTGGTTCATGGACCCTACATGCCAATCACTGTGTCATTATAATAAGAGTAATGATTTGGAAGGCAAAGCATCACTTGTCTCTCATTTAGTGCAACAAAAGTTCCCAAACTGCACACTTCAATCTAAGAGATCATTACCCCTCCTGTTGTAATTATAAGAACCACTAACTTAATCAAAATAAATGATTTTTATTAACATATTTGGGAAGAGAATGGCTTGAGAATAATGCGACAGTTCTATTAAATAATACTAATAATCATCATTATACATGGGCTGTTTGAACCATTCATTCTGCACACCCTAGGGGGAACAGGTAAGCTGTCTGATGAAGTGATAACCACTACTGAACTGTACTCCCTTCCTACACTTCTGTGAGATACTCATTCCCTCCTTTGCAGAAAAACCCCAAGAATTATCATGGGAGTCACATGCGAAATGGCCAAAAAAAAAACCAAATGAACATATGTGATCACGAAAGAATATCTGTGAAGTAAATGCAACAAGACCACATAATGCACATGATAAAACATGTGGCATACTTATGGAAATCTGTGGCATACATGCAAATCTCATTTGTAAAAACAATATGAATCATGTTCAGAGTTTAAGCTTTCTCCCTCAAGGGTTCAGAGACATGTGACAGGCCCTCCACCAGGTGGAGCTGTCGAGCTCATCTCTGACACTGGCACCTGTCCTTACCAAAGCACCAGCCTGCTCATGGCTCTGAACGAGACCCGCGTTAGCCTCTTCTACTTTTTCTTCTACACACCTCTGTTTAACCTTCACTCCCATTTTGAACGGTGGACTCCCTGAGCAGTAGGTTTGATGGAGAAGGCCTTTGGACCTGCGAGTAGGCCTCAGGGCTGTGACTGACACATTCTGGCACACATCTGTCTGGGCCATCAGCCACCAGCCAGGGCAAGTGACACTGTGTGACAGAGCTCCCATTCCTCTGCAGTGTGACTCTGTATGGCATTACTGTATGCAATGCGCAGTTCATTTTACATTTTAATCATATGTCTCTGTAGGACTATATGTTCTCTTATCTCATTTTCCTTTTGAGAAGCATATTTTCTTTCATCCATGATGCGAAGCAAATTTCTCTGCACAGCTGTCATTAAAGCTCTATCTATCCTTCCATACATCTGCAAAAATGCAAAAATGCGCCATAAGGAACCATAATGCAATAAGAAATAACTTTTAAATCTGCTAACTTGTACAATTGGATGCCACATAAATCACCTGTTTGTGTGGTCATGGTATCAACTGATTTATCTTCTTTCTCTTTTCCTGTCCTTATTTTTGTTCATATTTTAATTTGTTGTGATCACTTAGCAGTTTTTTAATTGTCACTTTAACAACTTCAATATTTTTTGAATATTTTTGGATTGTTTTGATTTTTTAACTTCATCATTACATGTTGCCTCATTGAAAAAGTGGACTCTACTCATTCAAGGGTTAAAATAAATATGCATTTCATTTATCAATCCTCATATAATTTCATCATCTGAGGAGGAGCCTCATGATCCTCCATTGAGGCAGATATCTCAGAAAGGGATAACAACATTTCAAGAATTTAGGATTATTTTTTGTACGAAGCAACCAGCGAGGAAAAATGTTTTTGAGGGACCTTCGGGCAGAATGAAATGTACAGTGTTGCCTTGTTTAAAAAATATTTTCTCAATAATTCCCATTCACTTTATTTAACCAGAATTCCTTGGTAGTTTCCCCTGTTGCCATTTAAGTGCAGTTTTTTTTCCTAATTTTGAAACAGGATTATAAATTCAATGAAATGAATAAAAGCCAGGGGAGAAACATGAGTTTTGGATACCTTTACAATGGTTCATTCGATTTTAAAGTTCCAAAAAACAAACATCAATGAGAGAATGTACAACTGCTGGAAATCCCGGCAGCTGATATATAAAATAGAATATGGAGGACAATTAATATTCAATGTACAGCCTGAATGGAGACACCCATTCCAAGCCAAAGTGGAGTCTGTTATGAAATACAGCACAGGGATAATTAACAGATTACAAGATAAACTGGTGATTATTGAGTGAATTTTACAATTAACTAAAAGAGGCCAAGTGCATTTAACTCAAGTGCAATTTCAATTAAAACTTTTCATCAGTTGTACAGAGAAAAAGATTTGTGTTGGATGGCTTATCTGTTGCTAGGGGCATTTCTCAGGATAACTACTAATTGATACTGGCCTATCTCACAGTCTCTGAATTTGCATTAACGAAGGACCAGCATGAGGAATATGACATTGACCTTTAACTGAACACATTCACAGAATCACCATCAATCATCATCAGCCTTTTCATAACATTCTCCTGCATCAGATATAGCTCCCCAGCAACATCCTGGCAACATCAGTATAGCTCTGTAAAGTTACTGTGTTGACTGACATCAGAATACTACCTCCTACCATTGGCTCGTGGGAAAGAGAAGACAACTGAGTCTCTCAACCCAAGTTCAGTCACCAAATTTCTATTATTTCTACACTGCACTGACAACAAGATACTACTTCAAGTTATTACAAATTGTATTTAAAATACGTTTGTTTCCCTACCAGAGCATACTGGGAGCTAAACGTGTCAGAAACATTAGAAGGCATTGAACATTTACATCTGTCCAAACTGCCATGTGTATCCCTTAATGAGAGTTTTTCTTATTGTATTAAGTCTCTAGGAGGCTGTGCTAATATCCCTTTAATGCTGCCCGTCACAGTTATTGTTACTGTAACCGGTGAAGCCTGATGTTTTTGAGAGCGTTAATCCTGCTTGTTAAAATAAACTCAGCAGGAGAAAGCACATTTGTAATCCACACACTATTAACTATTAAAAGACTGAGAAACACCTTAAAATGCAGTATAGTTATAAATGCTTAATTATGGCATGTGAGTGGCTTAGCGGTTAAAACGCTTAGCACAAACACAGACTGAGCCCACACATTGCTAGATTAAGTCTGGGCTGTCATTAGCTGACTATGAATAGAATTATGTAGCCACAGGGCCTGCCAGGTTTGAGCAGGTTTACAGCAGCCAGGGTCTCCCATGCTGTGTGAAATAGGTACACTGTGGTTGATCAGTACATCACTGCAGGCAGCAGTGAGATGAATAGCTTTTCTCTGGTCAGTGGTAGCTCTCGTGTAGCATGCTGTGGGGCCTCGTGAGTGGAAGGAAGCCACCGACTAACCAGTCAAAATGTCAAGAGTACACATGCTTCCTGTTGAAACACGAGAAACCAGGAGTGGTAAGTAAAACATAGAGATCATTAACAACTCAGTTTTGAAATATTTTTAAAAATGTGTGCCTCTGTCTTAAGTCCAACAAATGTCCAAGGTAACTCATTATAATTGTATGGTAAGCACCTAACAAGCCAGTATAATAGGTATAATAAATGTGTGGAGACCAAATGATATGTACTGGGGCCAGGGAGGACTCCATTCAAGGCAATAGCACTCAAGTTTTATCATGAAACATATTAGTGTTTGTAGCACCAGTGCTTAGCCAACTGATTTCAGAATGTTTTGAAATGAGTGGTAATTACATTTGCCTACGGAATGCTATAAAAAACATAAGGCAAGTGAGCATGAGCTAATTTTACTGTTCCCGAGTAATAATTCTGCTCCTCTCATGCCGCCTCAGCAGGGCTGCAGGGACAGGGGTGATATGTCCTGAATTATATTACAATAATAAACTTATGCTAGTTTCTAATGCTAAACTTATGGGAACTAAGGGTGCCTTTAATGTAATAGCACTTATGCTGGTCTGAACCTGTTCCAGAGCATCATCTTCTCTGAACATGTTGCGAGCAACAAATGGAGAATGATCAAAAGAAGCCCTCTTTGTGGTTTTACATCTACATTTTATGGAGACATTTATCAAATGCTCTTATCCACTGACTGACAAATGCACATAACAAGGCTGTCAGAGTACTGCTGGTTTTATCCTGTTATTAAACAAATGGGGCTTCCTTCTTTTTGATCTTTCTCTCTCTTTGCCCATTACAGGGGCCAGTCAAATTAATGGAAACACCACATGAAAAGGACTCATTTTGAAGTGACCAAACAGCAATGAATAGGGAATCTGTACATGTGATTCCAATAAATGTTAATCCTAATTATCAATATGCCTCCATTATAAGAGCCATTTTAAAACCAGCATTAGGTATGTGGCAAATTTCCAGTCACAGGATCTGCAAAATATCTAATGTTCCAAGGGGAACAATGTCAAAATTACAACAGCATACAGAAAACAAAGGAAAATTAAATGGGAGCAAGTGGTTTTTAATAGAAGCCTACTGTCAGTGATCAAAAGACACCTACATGTCTTTGCCATCATAGTTGGCAAAACAACAAAATGGCTTCAAAAATGACAGAAGAACTGCATCTCACTTAGGGATGTGTATGTGTGTTATGTGTATGTCTGGTTATGGTTGTGTGGCTAAAAACCTATTTTCAACCACTTGATGATTATAATTATGTTTATTAGGTCTAATGTTGCTTTTTCTTTGTCAGTAAAGGAAATCTAGTGAAGTATCATTTTTAAAAGATTTTATCACTGCTGGCCCTTTCCCTTTGTGATTCTATGACATATCACTTGATGTCAGATACAAAAGAATAAAATGGCCAAAACTGATACAACTATTAAAATGACACATAGGGGGCGCTGTTCACTTGTTTATTTCAACAGTGGAAATTCATATACTTTAATATCATTGCACTTTAATTTACAACATTTTCCTTGTTAATTTCACCATTAATTTCCAGTAATTTCTCAAAATTAAAGCAATGTGGATACATAATATTTGAGCAAATATTATGTAATTTATTCAGGATTGAAGACCCAAATAACAGACAGTGAGGTGCCCTGCAAAAACAGTAATAATAGTTAACACATGTAGAACAAGGGAACATCACAAAAATTCCCTCATGATTGAGAAACAGTCCTTCTTGTCTTTAGAGAAAATGAAAGTTGAGATGAAGAAAAAAGAAGAAGAGTGTTTGAAGACATCTGGGATTCAATTCAAAGACCAGAAATGGGACAGACTTGAGATTGTTAGCACATTTGAAACAGACTGCCTCACAGTGCATACAAGGATTAACATTAGCTACATTAGCATCGCTAATTAACCCAGAAAAAAATGAGTGAGAATTCAAGTCTATGACATGAGCATATCACACATGGCAAAGGTTGTAGGAAAAGGTATCAGCCCAGTCTGTCCAGACATTTGCAATGCAACACAGTATGTTTTGTTTTTTTCCCCTAAACAAACATATTGAATGATTTATATCTTGGACAAAAATGTAATACAAGGAGTACATTTGAGGTTCATTTTTGAGCCCACATTCAAAAAAATAAGGTGAGGTAAAATTTCAGGTGCTGCACACCGCTGAGAAAGTGGCCTGGGGGTATTATTTTGTGCAAACACATGCTTTCTGATGAGCTGCTTGGTCATGAAGCACAGCTAACTACCAACTTCAGTAAAATGACTTTTTAGACAACATTGAATGCACTTAGAAGGAGTTTATTGTGATGTGGCAAGTTGTATAGCGGTACAGATATTTGATCTTGGGCTTGGTGTCCAAGGGGGCAGTGTCATACCTTACAATTTTTGGTGAGGTGAGCCTCCACCAGACTACTAGAAGAGAAAGAAAATACAGAAGAAGGGGAAGTAGACATGAAGGTGGAGATGGGGAGGGGGAGGGGGAGGAATGCCAGAAGCAGTGAGCATGATGGGAGATAAGGTACATGGCAATTTAATACCTGCGGAGAAAACCAGATTGGATGGATAGAGGTATTTGAATGAGGGGTTTTCTGAAAATACTTCTCCCAAACTTTTGTTCTAACAAACTCCATTTATCTCACAATGATTGTATCTCACATGGCCAGTCAGCACCAAGCAAACAGTTATAATTATGCCTTATGAAAGGCTGTTTCACAATCAATGTTAAGAGCAAGCTTAAAACTTCTTTTTAAAATGTCTTTAGGATAATTGCTCTTTTCTCTTTTTTGCTCAGCCCTTGTTATCTTGTTCTTTAATGTTGAGATGTTTTCAAAACAGATGCATCCAATTTTTATGCAATTTCATTTGTTTTATTGTCCCATGTTTTGATTTTATTTTGATTGATTGATTGATTGATTGATTGATTGATTGATTGATTGATTGATTGAAAGATCTGCTCTGCTGACCTATTGCGAGGGTAAGGCTTTACTTAATGGGATCCCATCTAAGCACAACAATGCTGCCAATCCATCAGAGCAGTACTTTGAGATCCTGGTGCTGGCTGCTAACGTGTTCCTTTGCCCGTTGGATCAATATGGTCATACATTTGCCTGTAGACAGCGAGGGCGTGAGATAAGTTTTATTTTTTTTCCAATTTATGATTATGTATTTACATAAGATTGAGGAAAAATATAGTTTAAAGGCCAGCTTCCACACAGCTGTATGGTAAAACACATCAACAGGCTGATGTCTGAGAGGAGCTAGGAAGCTAAGTATATGTCAGGCTCCGAGATGGGTCAGTCAGTTACAGCCACCGTGAGCAGAGGGGTGATGACATAAAAATGCAAGGGTTAGCTTCGGTCAGAAGTTAAACCCGTGCAAAAGTGCTATGGCCACAGCTGTGATTTTGTCAAAGGGTGCACACAAAATGTGTCTGACGACAGCTGTGACATTTTTTCCCAGGTCCTAATTAGTGCACATTGTCCCAGGCTTTTTGTACTCATGGTCAGAGGTGCATTTAAAACATGAATAATCATTAGGATCACATCAAGCTATCTATTTCTTTCCCTTTCACACACGCACACAAACAACACACACTGCAAGCGATACCCTCTGAAATTCCCTGGAATGCCAAGTCCCTGTATTGACTGAAAAATTAGCCCATCAACAGCTAACTGGAGCACACACCGGTGGTGGAACAAAGCTGTCTCAACATGTTCACAAAATAGGCTACAGTATTTTAAACTCAAAGTCCTCAAAGGGAACCATTCTGCTGAAGCAGCACTCCAAAAACACAAAAGTTTATTACACTGCAGTTTGTGTTTGCTGCCCTTTTCAGAAAGCATGAGGAGATACATGCCATTTTTATCCTAGTCTTGGACTGCATAAGCTGTAGCTCAACGCTTGACAAATTAGTCAAGCACAGGTACATGTTCAGTCATCATGTTTCTGTTAATGATAATGGACTATTAATAAATGTAGCACTCAGCATGAAAGATCATACTGCATTGAAACATAACACTAAGGTTTTGGGAACACCCAAAGCGTGGAAACACTTTTCTTTCACAATTCATATTTTATCTCTGCTCAGCACCAACTCAGGGAAATGTGAAAATGTTTTGCAATTTTTAATTATGTGTAGTAGCTCCTAATTCCATGAAGTCTAAACAATGGAGAGAACATCTAATGCATACTTTCAAAGGCTGAGTAGACGTATACAGACATTTTTAAAAATATATTTGCATCCTGATTGAAAATTCTGTAGCTCAATGACCCAAGTCCATTGAAATTATAAGGACACAGAACTTCATCCAATTGCGGTCAGGAATTATCACTTAAATAAGAAAACTGAAATTGTAGACAGGAACGTAAACAGGTTAAAACAACAGGGGAAGCAGCAGTCCCAAACAAATCCAAAAGAAACACAAGGTCAAGTTAAGTTCAAAAAAGTAGTAGGTAAACACAATAACACCAGCCCAGACTTCATAAAGTCACACAAACAATACCACACAATGAGACAAGCCAGGCAGAGTCTTTAAGTAGCAGTGCTGAGTGAGCTGAGTGAATGATCAGGTGCAGGTGTGTTCAATGAGCCAGTCAGGTTGAGCAGGGCTGAAGTGGGCGTGGCTGACCTGGCTGCCTGGGAGCAGGTGTGACAGAAATGATCAGTCACTGGACCTTAAAAGTAAATTTTCCAACTTCCTCCTAAAATGACTTCCCATGTGCCATGCTATATGTTCCTGCATATATATACAAATGTTATGTAGCTTTCTTTATTGTTCATGAGTAAAAGAAAGTTTAGCAAAGTTCTGCATCATCACTCTCAGCTTCCATTTTATGAATATTTCTTTAGATGAAATCAAGAAGTAAGTTCAACTGTAGTGGGCGTTTAAAGAAGAAGTGCAAATTGAAGAAGAAACCTCATCTGTCTGCAAGTGAAGCATTGTGAAGCATTATAGTGAAATATTGATGTTTTAGCTTTAACCCTCCCCTGCAGAACATCTGTGTTCTGGCCTGAAAGTGAGCATGAATTTGTGAGTGTTTTTCTGGTTAAGGGTAGGCACAATGTGTCACACAGGCAAATATGGTGGTGAGGGTCAAGGTAAGCCTGAGCATTGTTGTTTGTGCCGTTTTCTTAAGAGGAAATATATGCCTAAATGAAAGTCTGGAACAGAGATAACACATGTGGTTCAGTTTTGTCCAGGACATGGACCTCCCTCACTCCCTCCATGTCCTCTCCCATGTCCATCTCCCCCTCTCCCCCTCTCCCCCTCTCCCCTTTGTATTTTTGTTGATGATGCACTTGATAGAACAGCCAGGCAGAACAACTCTGCACTCTAAATAGGTTCCCCTGAGATTACAACCAGGGCAGAGGGCTCTGGCTACTGGTTGGTAAAAACAAAAACAAGACAAGATCAACAGTTAGAGAACATGGAGACAGCCTACCTCTACACAACATCTACAACGATAACATCCTGGGAAGATTCTGGGTGGATTTTTGGATGTTTGTTGTCTTGTAAAACAATCAGACATGGCTCAGATCAGAGGGGTGATGTAATTATTCCCGGTTCCACTTTTGGCTGAGGAAACGGCAGAAACGAAGGGCCCGGACACCTTCCTGAAGCATTAATCAACCGCTGAGCACTCTGGAAATCGATACGGTCCAGAAATACCGCCCCGTGGCGCGAAAGCCGACGACTGAAACCTCTGTGCCGATTATGATGGGACATATGTGTCAGAGGAGACTTTTAAGGACAAAAGTTTTGCAAGGTCACTAACCGTCTTTCAAACATATACATGTATTCTACAATTACTCGCTTAACAGCAAGTAGTGTTATCAACATCTTGTATCAAATGTAGTTTTACAATTCACTTCCTTAAAATGTATTTATGTACTGAGAATACTTTGCTAAGTCTCTACCTGTCTCTAGGGTCTAGGGTCTCCACCTGTACTACACGACCTGGAAAGAAATACCTGGGATCTCTGTGTATTTTACCTTTCACCACATTCCACCTTTCATTTGGAAGAACTGAACCTGAACATTTTTGTTTTATTCTCTCTGTTTTTTAAATTAATTAATTAATCGTCCACTTTTGTCTCAAACTGCATAATGATTTATTCATCTACTTTGAAGACTTTTAAGGTTCATTTTGGAATTAATTTATGCTGCACATCAAGAGTACCCTTTTTGATGTAAATCCAGTGTTCTGTAATGTAGACTTTGTTCCCAGTCTATATTACTTATTATAATATTATTATAAACTCTCTTGCATCTTATTAAAGTTGTCCCATTTGAAGATAAAACCTGAGATGGAGAAGGTGCTCAAACCAAAAAAGTGGCTATCCTGTGGTCATAGTGCTGAGTGACTATACTATATCTATAAATCCCGTTAGGAGCATCACACAAAACCAGATGCAAAATTGATTTCCCTGTCACAGGCTATGTATGTACAACATCTAGAAACTACGCTGAATGTAGAATGTTCCAGACCCCACCACTCCACTGCCAGTCCCTGTCCTGCATCAGGCCACATCACTCTAACACCATGTTTCCTGTGCTTCTACAAGTAAAAAACAGAACTGTAGAACACAGTAGCACTTATACATTTTCTCTAACCCCTCTCTGACTCCAGCTGCTCCAAACAACCATTGATCAGTCAATACAAAATGCATTTCGCTAAAGTTGTTGATGCATTCTTCTCTGATTTGGACCCAAGTGGTTTGCACTTGCAATGCCACAAACATGCACTACCCAAACTGCAAGCAGCACTTCTGGGTACGTGGAATATGATTTCCCAGCGAGAAATGAATGCTTTTGTATTGTGGGGGGCACATCGAGCGCCTGTATTACCAGCAGCAACTGGAAGCTGCACAAAAGGTATTGAACTTGGCATTTAACCCAATCTAATTTGGACACCGGATTAGAAAATTAAATAATGTGTGGTCAATTTTCGTATCCAAACAAACAAATCAATGTGTATTGTTTTATATCTATAAAGTCAAGCCAAAATGTTGCATTTTTAATGCTACTGTCAATAGTTTGGCTTTATCTCAGTAATGGCATTGAGATTAAAAAATTATACCGACAACTAAGATACAATAGCGGACACTTAAATTCTGATTTAAGAATTTTAGCTACAATTTGAATATTCACAGATTGGCTTGGATTCAAGTAATATCTGTCCTTGTATTTGGCCCACAAATAAAAACAAGCAGTCGCATCTTTACAATGATAAAAAACAGTTCCACAAATTCAATGACCATCATCAATGCAAAGCTGCTAAAGTAGGTTTTTTGCATATAAACATAAAAATCAGTCATATTCTGGATACATCAATTCCTCCTTTTAGCATGGCATACCGCATTGCTTATATTACCCCACCCCACCCTGTTTTGTCTGCAGGAATAGTTCAAGCCCTTTTACAAGGATACTGGATGCCGGGTCCTGTGCTGGATTTGTGGTTTGGGGGCCACGTGGAAGTGGCAGACACATTAAGAAGGTCACTGTCGGCGCATCAGTCTTCTCGGATTCCCGCGAATGTAATGGAATATGCACCGGAGGCATCCCAAGAGACCGCCGACCCCCAAATGTGCCGAGACACATTCTGATGACTAGGACAGATACGTTTGTTTGTTTAAGATACATTATGCATATCGAAGGAAAGTGGGGGGTGTACGACGCTCTCGCATTCCAGCCATCTGCCGCTGGCCGAATTTCAGGTTGCGCGCCGGAAACGTACGACTGGCACCGGGCTCATGTCATTACTCTTCATCTATTTACAATTTAGCATTTAAGGAGTCCTTAATAAATCCATGTACCGCCAAAGCAAGCATCTGCTGAGCATACCAAGTGTCAAATATTATGGCCTGAATTCAATCGGCAGTCTTCCTACAAGGCCCTCTCCAGCCAAACACTTCCTGACTTTACTCTTCCTTCACTCATAAAGGTTCAGCAGAGAATGGTGATGCTGGAATTTAGCACCCCTTTATCTGTTTAGCATCTATGAAAATTAAAAATTGTTGTAATGTATAGAAGAATGTATATCACAGCGTGAGCATGTTGTTGTAAAGCCCAATCTTGTACAGTACAAATAAGGCCATGTCACTTACGCTGACATGTTAATTTTTGGACATAGATCATTGGTACAATCACATTTTTAAACAACTGGATATGACATAGTGCTGAAAAATATCTGGATGAGTCAAAAAGGATTCTCAAGTGAAAGCAAACGTTTTTTTATCCCCGTGACACACAGTATGGTGAATTCCGCATTGAGGATTAAGCAAAACACAATAATTTACCAGCAAAACTCTGTGAAGGGAAAAGGAAGCAATTGCATTTCTTTGCAAGTTGAGGATAAATCTCTAATTTTATTTAATGTAAACCAATGCCCTCAAATTTAAACCTTTGTGAATCCCAGCATATTTTCCAATGACAAACAGACAGAACAATATTTGCCGTACGCCTTCTGCACCTTTTCTACCGTGAGAAGTGTTTTAAATGCTCCAGACGATCAGGAGGTGCTCAGGTTCTGTCATGTCAGCCTTCACAGTCCAAATGGATCATAGTGCATTAAACCTAACAGATATGGACAGAATCTCCTCAGAGCCAGGATGACGCATAGGGACATCCATTTCATAATTTTGAAAATTGAAAAAACAGAGGCAGAGGCATAAAATATAAATGATATAAAAGCTTACATTACAAGAAGTACACAAATGGCATTGATTCTTCTTTCCCCTCCTCTAAGTGCATTAGAATCATTACTGGCCCTTGGCAATGGTGTACGATAGCAGCATTAATAGAAATCCTAAACATAAAGCATTGAGATGATCAATACTACGGTTTTAAGCCGAACACCTTTTCGTTCTGAGATCTCCCTCTCATGACTATTTAATGGATCAGTGATCGCAAATGCGCGAAAATGAAACAAGTGTTTTTTCGGACACCCCTGCCTCGGCGTCACATCCGTCTTAGGTGCTTCTGAACTGCCGCGGCCATGAAATAGAAACCCTTGAATAAAAAGGCTTTATTAAATTAAAAAACGGGACCTGTCTAGAGCCATCTAGCCTGAGCGCCTTGACTGGTCCGTCGCAGTGTGGGAAGTGAGGAGGCGTGGGAGCGAGGCAGATGGCTGTGGGAACTGCGGAGACTGTCAGTCTTAATGCCTTGCACTGTTCGTACACAAATGATTTAAATGCCATAATTTGTTAATAGCCTCCACGCAGTCAGAAAATGGGAAACAGCTGATGACCATGTTTCTAATTAGAGCGACTCCCAGTTCTGTCATTAGGCAGTCAGTAAGCCAGTGTGCTCAGACAGCTATCTATACACACAACACGTTTGCAGTGTGTTATGGGACTATATTTTGTACACAGAGGAAACTGTATCAGGATCATGTGACCTCCCAGCATCACATGATCAGACATTGCTATGTAAAGCAGGTAAATATGTTTCTACAGACTGTGGGTGTGTGTGCAAATCAGACAGAGTGAGACAGAAGTGAAAAAGGTGCCTGAAAGTGACATGGTAGTTGGCGCCAGGCCGATATGACCATGTTTAGAGACAGCAATCCCCAGGGTTTTCAAGCAGTACGGTGTCATGGATGTATTGAGAGTGGTCCACCAACCGGAAAACAAATGGCTATCCTGGTGTCTGTTGTTTGCAAAAGACTGTTGATGAGAGAGCCCCAATAGAGAGAGCTGCCAACTTGTGCATATTAGCAGACAGACTTCAGTCAATCAACCAACATCTGAGTAAAACGGTGGTGCTGAAAGAGGCATAACATTATGCATTATGTTCCTTGTCATGGATGGAGTCTGGCAGCTTACAGCCTATTCGGTATATTCAGTGACCTGGTGTCCTTTTTTAGCATTCTGCTAGTTACCCCTGCACAATGTTATGCAGGAAAAGAAAATAGCAAATGGGTCCATAATTAATGTATGCATACATATGACCATTGCAATAACATGGCAAGACCATTCCAGAAACCGATTCCTCTACGGTATGTAGAGCAACATCTGCACCAATGCATTTAGTTATAATCAAAGCCCACATGAATCTTAATGAAGTTCCTTGCTCACAGGTACAAAAGCAGAGGCAGTCATTACATTGTTAAATTATGTCATGCTGTAAATCAATGAATGAGGAAAGGAAAAAAAAACATCTTAATTTTGAATAAGCATTGCTGACATTACGGATTTTTTTTTTTTTACATATTAATAATTTGGGTTAACCTCTGATATTTTGAGACCTCTGAGTCTGGATATTGTGAAATATAATTTCTTTCGTATCCCATCTGCACATTTATCCAGATTTTTAATGAATAAGAAGTTTTTATACATTCTGATTCATTCAAATGAGTAGATAAGCTAGATAAGAAGCCTCCAGAAAAGATTACACTTTGCATGCGCACACTGCATATTGATTGAATGAATATTGGATAACACGAGTTCAGCAGAATATGAATGACCTACAAATGCGCTCAAACAGCAATTACTGTACACCACCAGGATAATGACTCATGGTGGCAATATTTGTGTACATATCCACAACTTTACCTGCTGGATTCTGATCAATGCATTGTGTGTATTTATGTGTGTGCTCATGAAATGGACAGTTGTGTAGTTACAGCACCACTTATGGGATATACGTTTTCTTTTAAAGAATTTAATTTGTACTTTATATCATGGCTGTTGCTTTAGGTGTGATATATTCCACCCAGTGTTCAAAAATGGTTATCCATTATCATGCAGTGCAAACTGTGCAAACATAGAGCTCCCCCAATGTTTTTATAAAATTTACACGCAAGCATTTCATTAAAATGGATCTTAATTTAATCAACTTTAATTATCCTTTGTTGTGTGGTGTTGACTAGCAAGATAAATTGTAGACTGAAACGTAATTTAATTACTTCCAAGTCAGGGGAACAGAGATGCTTTGTCTGAAATTATTTAAGGGAAATTTCACTCTGATACTCGTCAAGTGCTATCCAGTCCCACTTACAAAAGTATTGATTACTGTCCATATTACCCTAAAGAATAGTTACTGATTCTACTACATTAGTATTACATTACTATTCTACTATCATTCCACTTGGCTGCAGTTGAACATCACATAAACTACATTTTAATATTAACCTCAACAAGAATTCATTTTATATTTCTCAGTTGGTGGAGCATTAGGGATTTCAGAGGATCCAGCATTCATGTCTCTTCAGATTTTGAACCGTTATGAGTTTTAAGCCAGGAAACCTTCAGTTAATTTTCTCCAGATGGTGATTTTATTTTCAGGAGAGACAAGATTACTTATTTAGAACAAGACTTGGCTTTTAATTTGAGGATCCAAAGTTCAAAGAATCGTTTTGAGAAATGCCCATTTTGCTCTCTGCAACTTTAATAACTTCGGAAAAACTACTTCCTGTTTTGGCTTAACTTTTGGACCCAGAATCAGGATTCATAAATACGGTTAAATTTTTATTTGTGAACCCACCGGCATTCATGTTGCCAAGCAGTAAGTGCTCCAGTGTTTCTCTTTCCCTGGCTCCAAGTGGGGGAGGGGCTCTCTACCACTTGCTGGTTTCCCTGCCTTCAGAACTTCTCTTGCCCATATATCAGTTTTTGCCTTTATGTCTATTCACATCAATAATATCCAGCATCAAACAGCACTTTATGCACAAAATGTATTTTATATGTAGGTTATATGACTCAATATATATACCATCTGCTGATTACTTTTGAAGAATCTGGCTGCCTGATTTTCACCCAAATTTGCATTACTGCCGCTAGGTTCTTCTGTGGAGAGGGCTTTTATCATCCTTGACTGTAGTGCAGTAAATAAGTTTAGATACCTTGGTTTTAATATATTTAAGCAGGTAGATGCAGACCCAAGTAAATGGACTCACCATCCTCCTTTTCAAACTGGTCTCACCATCATAAAGGTGAATGAACTTCAGCCACCAGCAGGTCTTTGGTGTCTTAATTCCTCTTTCACCAGTAGGTTCCTGGAAGTACAAACCAGAATTTCTCAATATGTACACGAAGGAAAGTTAAGGCTTATTAAATCTTCCACATTGTACTGTGAGAAGTCAGTAGGTGGAGTGGCTTTGCCTAATCTTAGATTTTTATCTGAACTTTTATTTCCTCCTCATATTGTGTCCCATATACGTCCAACTGTACCCTGCCATTCCTTCATACCGCTAGTTAAAAAAAAAAACGGTCCTGTCGTATACACTTCAAAATCTGATTTATGCCAGTACACCTGTTAAACACAAGAGACTTTATTTTCTCCCCTGATGAATTAATAACACAATAAAACTAAATTTAGCAGTAAGTAGAAAGACTGAGAAAGTTAAAAAAGAAAAGGCACTCTCCCTCTCCCTCTATCTTCCACAAGCATAAGCCTCTTGCTTTGAGATCGTGAAAAATACAGTACAAAGGCGAGCCATAGTTTTATTATAACCAGCTCCCCTTGTTCTTTTTGCACACGGGAGTAATAAAGGAACTCTGTACCTTTTTTAAGCACCAGATTTTTTTAATGAGCATGGCTTTTTCTCATTTCAGGACCCACAGCATCCTTTTAGGTTCCTTTTCATTTTCACATATACATCCTGCTGTACATGCCCCATGCATATGCTTATGCTGTTCCATTTTACACTAACATTACAGGGATTAGCATCCTCACTTTCCTACAGATCCTTACCAGCAGTAACTATTTAGAATAAGGCTGAAACAAAGCAGATGGGAACACATCATGGGTCACCATTTGTTATGGTGTAAATGGGGCTTCTAAAAAAAGACTGGATGAGTCACCTTAGCATTCTCCACTGTGTGCAGTTAACCCCACTGATGATGCTGCAGGAAGGTACCAGCTAGACCCCTGGACCTTTTTAACGTGCGTTTTGGGAGTCCTCAGGGACAGTGGAGTCCTGTGGACTGGCCTCTTTATGTCTGCCCATGATTTTAAACATTGCCATTACTTTGCATATCAGCTTTGCTTTTGTTGAATGAGATTTCATACTCAGCATGGGAAATGACTTCAGTCTTACACATGTAAGTAGCACATTGTGTGTGAATGTGACGAATGTCACTGATGACATCACTAAGACCTCATACCTAAGGGCTGTACGGTAAATGCCTAACATCATGTTAAGGGTCTCTAAGTAGAGATTTGTGAAGACAAAGCACTACTGTGGTGGAGAAGAGAGGGGAAGGGGGCTGGGTCGGTGCATCAGAGATATGAAATGGTTCTTTCTTCAGTATTTGGTTGAACAATTTTCTCAGGAAAACAATAAAACAGTATTTACAAAAACAGACATGCAATTCAAATTCATCCACACCAACATTCATACACACTGCTGTTTCCGTATAGCAGTTTAGATTAAATTGAGTACTTTATTACATGTGTACAAAACATGCAGAGGGCCAGTACTCAATGAAATGAATTTATATTTCAATTTTTCATTCACTACCTGTAAATTACCCTTTATTCAGTGTAACCATGTAATTAAATAAGTCAGAATGAATTCATAACCTTTCAGCACATTTTAGTAATGAGAGGTATTCATTAAAAACGCTCTGTTCAGGTTCTGATTTGATTCCGGGGTGGCATCTTTAACTATCTGAAGTAACACTTTGTATGAACTTTGAGGAGATTTAACACATCAGTCTTATGCTGCCTTTTAAATTATCTTGCCTTCTCCATTCCCCCTTCTCATGAGAAGTCTGTTACCGCCAACAAAACCCCTATCTGTTTTCCGTTTCATCTTGGCAAATCACCGTGAGTCCAGAAGCTCGGCTAATCTTAAAGTGACTCTTCTCATCACCTTTAAGTAAGTAATCCTCCTGAGCAAGTATTTTCAGAATGAGTGGTTATTTCCTACCAGACGAGTGTGGTGCTGCTTTCAGAAAGACAATGAGGAGTATTTGACATATCTTCGCTAAGTGCCCACCTAATATGCTGAAGACCATTCCCTGTGCATAGTAAGGCAGTGCCCGGGTTTGAGAGGGGAAAGTAACCTATCTAATGCACACTCTTTAAATATTGGATGAGGGAGAACATTTAATGGATGTTAAAAGCACACAAGCACAAGTAAGTGCGGCTGCATGTCTAGATATTCAAGATGAAGATATATTGTGAGCAATTGTGCTCTTGAGATATTTAAGCTGATGGGATCAGTAGTTTCATTTTGATCTTTTGGTGTTTCTTTCAGACATAATCTTATGCTCCTAACCTGGACGTGAACTGATCTGATGATAAAAAAACCTATATCTGGCTCAAATTGGTATCTCAAACTTATTCATTTCATGTCAACTTGCTGAGCGCAGATTTTTTTTTTTTTTGTGTGGGGGAGGGGGGCAGCAGTGAATAGCAATGTAGAATTATGACATATCAAGTGACCCAAGTTAGAAACATGCAATTTTTATGCATGCAAAAAGTGTGATATCAGCATTAGCACTTAAACAGAAGCATGCAACCACTGATGTCCATGTCTGACCTTGCATGCTTTGGCTTATATATATAAAATGTTATAACTGTGCTAAACCAGATGGAAATAAGTGGTTCAGAAAGGTTTACATCGGAATCCTAGACACACGAGAGAGGTGCCTGTTACTGGGAGTAGTGCACGGCAACCCATAATCGGACAAAATGGTGGAGAAGTAAAGGGCTTTCAGTCAGCACTGTGAATTACCACAAAAGCACCTTCTCTGCTTTAAGGTTAAGCCAGGTTTAGCCATACTTGTCATTACTCATTAAGGTTATGGTCTCCTACATAAAAATGAGGTGTTCACAGGCCAGCTCTTTAACCTAGAAATCAATAGTTTGTGATGTGGCTGTATTGGTAAAGGTCCAAAGGTCGCTCAATAGCAGTCAATAGCAGAAGAACATGACCAAGAACTCAGCACAACTGTAGAAACCTTACATGCCTGGACTGGTAGAAATGTTACAGATTCAGTCAGATAAGAAATTATTTGAAACACTCCTACAAGTAAGCCCTACGGCATCATTGAGAATGTACAGCACTGGTTTATTCAGTGATTATGGAGGAGAGTCTCAGATGAATGCAAAATGAAAATGAGGTGTTACTGATTTCACTTGTCAGGTATAAAGATGTTGGATTATGATATCAGCATATTGCAAACAGATGTCCTTGTCCAGGATGACTGTTCATTTCAAAGTCTGGAACAAGTAAAAAAATGTAAAACTTCAGAATCCTCTGTATGCTCTGTACCAACTATTCAATTTTGCTAAACTAATTTCCAATTTTCCAATTTACAGAAGCGCAAGTCAATGGAGAATGGTGTAAACACACAGGGAGTTCATTCTAATCACCTTAAAAAAAAAAAAAAAGTTAAAATGACTTTGATCTTTGCACCAGTTCAGTTCACTTCACATTTTAGCACAAACTTATGCCTACATATTTTATCAACGCGTTGTTAAATTTAAATTCACCTTCTGTCCATGAGTAAAAATGTCACCATCAAGACCGTGTTGATAACATAAATCAAATTCATTATGTCTCATTAAACGCCTCTATTAAACAATAAGTCATCATGTATCTTTGGTTTAAATTGTAGTTATAGTCATGCCAATCTAGTACAGCATGTTATGTATTCAGTAAAACATTGGTATTGGTAATAAAACGTCTTGCCTGCCAACAGACAGATTTTAAGAGGATACATTTTCAGAGGAAGCACGGATCAAAAATACTGTAATTCTTTATTCTACAGCCTGCAATGGTGCACCAACGGCATTTATGGTCTCTAATTTAAAAACAGTATGGACATTTTTTCATGGGAGGAGTTCTCTCATCTCAGATGCAAGCGAGAGGAGATCCTTATAGATTCAGTCGATGTTCACAAGTGCATACTATTCTATCACATTAGCATTAGGTTTGTGATATTTTTGTAAGTTAATATAAATACTTTACCATAACCTGGAGATCTCTATTAAACTGAATTGAAATAATGAAGTTATCTATGTGTCACAGAAATTCAAATGAGGTTTTCCTTTTGACAAAAGATGGAGTTTAACTGAAATTTCTGACTCTGACTTTTTAATTCTCTCAGCCCAGAAATTAATTCTCACAGCCCAGAGTTCATATTAAAATGCATTGTACCTCAGACATTCCATACGGTATTAATCAAATTTTATACCCCAAATCCATTAGTGTGTGATAATGGCCCTCTGACTGCATAACAAAGTAAATCTGCATAATATTCTATCCATCTGTCCACCCATCACCACATCTTCCAAATACTTCCTGGTACCTTCCACATCCTGAAAATTAAATCTCTATACTCAGATAGTCTCATCTAATAAAACTCAATGAAAAATATGTTCCCATCTCATTGTTAAACTACAGAATATTCTGCAATATGTGTCTTCACTTGATTGTGTAGTATACTATATGTACCTATTAGTGCAGATATATTGCATAGTAATCTGCAAAACAGTAAGAAAAAAGTCAAATATTGAGGCTTAAAATGTATTTTTATATTGCAGTTTATGTGCAGTTTTCAAAAATGTAAATCAGATCAACAATGAGCAAGTTTACGCAAATCGTTAGAACAACTATATTCTCTTTGCCTCTGTTCTACACACTGACAAGCTTGGTGATCTCAATGGAAGAGCTGACTCAGATAACTTATGGGAATCATCAAGCAAAGGTCTTCTGTTGCAGTACAACACAGAGCATGATCACCTGATCACTCATTCCTGCCGTACTCATGACAAGCCCAATTCTCCACCTATGACAACCTGACCATGGCCTTCAACAGTATAGAGGTTGTCTTGACGATCAAGGCCAAATTTGAGTTCCCAAGGAAGTTTAGTGTTGCAAAAGAGTCTACTAACAAAGAGTCTGGGACAGTGCGGACATCTGTGCCCCACACAGCCTCAAATGGAGATGGTGAGGCTGGAATCCTCATCAAATATCGAACTGATGACAAGCTGTTCAACCTCTGGAGGCTTCAAAGTCAAGACTGACTTTTTTTTTCTGAAAACAGTGCCCTCAAGGATGGATCAGAGGTTGAAAGTAACGCAACTCTATAATCACGAAGAACTTCAACACAAAAACAATGAAGCTATGAATCAGCCTACCCCACAGAAACCATTAACTGGGCCCAACATCATTGTCAATGGCCAAATATTGAGGGCAGTGCAGGTTCACAAATCTTGGAAGCACCTTATTGCAGAACATAGTCATCAGTGAATTGTTAAAGACAGCACTGCCTGTAGCAGACAACACAGCAATGTCTGAACCAGGACAGGCATTAGACCAACTTGAAGGTGTACAAAACTACAGTGTTGGGCAGGTCATGTAGCTCTCGTTCTATTGCTAGGAAAAAGGATCATTGCATTGTTCCAGTGACGGTCAAAGGAAATGCATCAGCCAGCTTGAAACCTTACCATCTAGTCACGCTCCTCCATCCACTACTGGGCAGCTGCTTCTGGAGCTGACAGAACAGCTGCAGCACAGCAAAGGGCAAGCCATTGGAAAGCTGGCCCAGTGGCTGCTGACACCCTGTGTGGCTGCTTTCCCATGCCCACCCTGCCACAGGACTCTGCGGTCACAGCCTGGCCCCGCAGCCATCTGCACTGTCATACACCAGGCCAGCCCCATCAGACACACACGCTCACATGTGCACACACACACACACTCACTTATGTGCACACACACACACACACACACACACACACACAAATGCGTGCACACTCACACACACACACACACACACACTGAAGACTGAAGTGGTCTTTCCCTCTTATGACAGACAATAAACAACACTATAACAGTGTAACTGTAATAGTGAAGGGGAGAGAGACAGGGTGAGAAGGCAAGGGGTGAAATTATCTACTCAAAAAAAAAAAAAAAATTCAGAATTAAAACCCTGCTATACTTGTGGACTTTGTCTCATTTTCCCCTAATAAGACTTATTACTTAAAAATGTATTAAGAATTATTACATTTTTACTTACATTTTCATTATTTTATTACATAAAATATGTTCTTACAATTGCCAAAATGTCTGTAGAGATTAATGCATTCTAAATATTTGAAGGTGTTTAAGAATCATTTTTCTTTAAATTACACAGAGGGTTTATGAGAATGAGCCCTTATGTGCTCAGATTGGATTACATTTACAGTCATCACCCTTTGCTTGATCTATAGATTATGGTTTACAACATGTGAAACAAGAACTAGATGACACAAAGGCTTGTCATGCATCCCACAGGAGAGGCAAATGAAAGCTGGGCCCCATAATGACTCATGGGTAGTAAATATTTAGTGTACTGTGTTTGAATTAGATCCAAAAGAAAAATGAACAAAGAATTTCAATAGTGCATTAGTGGTAGAGGTTCAGATTTCAGACAACACAAACAAATGGAGCATTTGTTCAATTCATTTTCCTAACGCGCATGCAGACAACCGTGTGATTTTGTGATAAGCCATTTTTTTCAATTCAAAGTCAGTTACATTTAGTTATGAAAAAGTACACATTTCATATGCTATGATAATTGGTGTATTTGGGAGTAATGGTAATAGAAAGTAATAACCTTATGGCAGATTAGAAGCATCTTTGGAGAATACTTAATGGATTGTATTAGATAGCATTTATATACACTTCTCATCTCAGAGCACATTACAGCAAAGGATGCTAACCCACCTTAACTAAACACCACTGTGAACCACCAACACTTTTTCAGTGTTTCAAAGTCCTCACATAACATCTACAGAGCAACTCTACATGCTTACCGGTATACTTTTGTTTTGCAGAAATGTAAGAATGGACAAACAAAAAGAGCAATTATATCCTGTCTTTAAAAAAAGGAATTGTATGAGACAGAATGCATACAAGAGGTTCTAACAATATCTCAAAACAAACTGGAAAGACAAGGCACTGGGGAGCTCTGTCACTGCATCAAAGGTGGTGAAGATGCAAGCAAGCAAGGAAACTTAAATCATGGTAATATAATTATGGAATGCATAAGAAATAGTGCCTTTCAATAATCTTTAATCACTATCCAGTTAAAGGAGGGTGACAGACCTCAATAACCCCTTTAACCAATATGGAATATACATAAAGTTAATGTGCATATTTATACATTTATTTATAAAATGCAGCAGGGTCACAAACACAAGTGCCAGCAGCAAAGCAGTTTACCAGGTCTCCTATCCCAGCATTAACAGGGCTCAGGGTTTCTCAGTTTCAGGCAGTAGAAAATAAAAGGGTGGCAAAATCACAGCCCAGGAGAGATGGATAAAGCTGGGAAAAACAGGACAAATGATCATCATATCAGTGTGCAGTCTGTTTGAGTTTGGAACTTGACTTAAAACTCGGAGGCTGCCTTTTAGAGACTACGGTTTGGTGCTGCTGTACGGTGCTTTCACAGTTAGCTCGATTCAGCAATCTACTGGAAAGTGTAAAGTCAAATAAACCTCAAGGTTGTCTTTGGTCATTAGTGTAATGAGTGGAAAATTCCCACATTTTCCCTTACTTACATACGAGGGCTTTTCATTTTTTCTTCCTCTGAAGAGTGAATCTCAAGCAAAGTACCTTTCTATATATATAACTAAAAGGTACTGCATCACCTCTTTGTTCACAAATAGGAATTGCTTATTACTGCATGATTGCATTTCTTTATATTTTACTGAAATATTCATTCCTGTTATGTACAATTGTGTGGAATTTGAAGTAAGTAAATGCACATAATTTTACCTCATGCTAGGCTTGGTTCATTATGGCCTCAACATCCCTCTGATTCCTCCGGATCAGAGAGGAGTATGAACAGTAACAGGGGTTCCCATGCCAGGAACCATAATCTCCTGACTCACGTTAGGTGTGATGTCTTTCTCCAGAATGAGAGATAACAAATCTGCATAAATTGCCCCAAATAGTGGTGGGGTTGTCAGTCTGATCTTGCAATACAAGGCCTACTTAAACATCTAACATATTGGCAAGGGTTGGGGCCTAGCTATCCAAAAGTGGGGTCACTGCATGAAGAGAAATCTGTGAATCCATTTCCTCTATAGCAGCCACTCAAACTTGATCTACGATATGAAGCTCAGCAATCCACAGAGGGGTAACTCACTTGTGTGTTTTCAAAAAGCTACAGCCAATTTGAGTTCCCTTGTGTCCTGGTCTCTGGTGAACCTCCATTTCTCAGACTGTGTATGAAATTGGACTTTTTCCAGCCTTGCTGCCTGTGTGGAAGAACCTCCTGATATCTCAAAAGAGTGGAGTCTTATTTTTACGGTTGAATTTTTAAAATTAAAATCATATTTTAATATCCTCACTGCCTTGTTTCCGCAAGCATTTCCAGAAATATAATTTTCAATAAGATTTCAAATTTTGGACAGTTGCCCATTGATATTATTACAGTCACATGTAAGTCAGGAAAGTGAAATGTAAAGTTGAAATCAAGGCAAGAAAAAAAAAAAGAGTGGAGAAAATGCATATTTCTCTACTGCAAAAACTATTCTTTTTAACCACCAAACCAGAGATACTCAACTGCACATCCCAAGGGCTTCGGTACATACAGGTATTTGCTGTAACCATGCAGTATACCACCTGATTGCACCAAGTATTTTACTTCCATGGTTGTGGGTTGAGTAGTTGAGTAACCCAGCACTAAACTTCACATGATTCTTGAGGTATAATATTTATAGAAGTTATAATTGATCTTCAAATTCATGATGAACAAATATCCAAGTTTTGATCCTCTTTGAATTGAATGCCATTCCCAGTTTGCACAGCTTTGGATAGTTGTGCTGTGCACACTGTGCATGTCCTGAAAACAACCAGTTGGTTATTTATGTTCTGGACTATCAGAGTAAGAGAGCTGAACCGCCCTTAAGGTTTCTCACCCTTCTCACCCGTTATATTGCAGTCCCTGCAGCTTAGGAGCAGTGGTCTTAAATCACATTCTTATCATTTCTTATAGATCAGTGGCTTATGTCTTGTTTTTTCAGGTCACGTAGTGCAAAATTTTAAGAGACTCCATTCCATAAAATAATGCCCCCTGGAGGAAAAAAAAAACATAACTTTCCTTCAAAGTTATCATTTGAATAAAATTTGATTGGTTGATTGAGATACACTATCCTCAAGAAAGTGTAATAACTATCAGCATGATGGCAGGAGCTGAGAATTGTCTGTATTGTAAGGGGGGGCGGGGGGGCGGGGGGGCATACTCTTCCCGAACACAAAGATGAAACAGAACGCTGTCAAGGTCATGTATTGCTCGAGCAGTGATAGACTAGGGGATACTCTGTCACACTTGTGCCGGTGAAACTTAATTTCCGGCTCTTTCCACGTCCCGTCTCCTGCTGTATTCATTTTTCATACTCACCGTCTCTGAGCTGTCTTTTTTGCTCTCTTGATTACCAAATTAGGCATCAATCAATGCAGTCCAAGTCTGCGTTGCACACAGAGCCTCCTCCTAATTAAGGTGACAGAAGTGATCTCGCCAAAATTGATTTCACCCGAGCACCATCCAAGCAACCGGGTAAACAAGGTGACTTATTTTTGGCGTGGCAAACGGTTCCCCTCCCACCTTGTGACATAAATTGGATCAGGTGCAGTGGGTAAAAGGCGTACTCTGTGCAGCCTTTTGCCCCGAGCCTTTTTAAAACCTGCACACCACTGGAGCTAATAACAAAGCGATTCCTTCAGTATTCAATGATTCCTTTTCAAGTTATCCACAGCAAAGTTCCAGGAACGACAAGAATATTGTTTGGGACACATAGCTGCCTTCATTGTGTTCCCAAATATCTACTCTGCCCTGGCAGATACAGAAAGCACAGGGAGATGTCAGATGCCTACAGTGTGTACAGCACAGCTATTCTTGTATTTGTCCCACAAAACAGGACTGAAAAATGACCTATTCTGCTATGACAATATACTGTCACTACTACCTGCTGTAGTTGTCACTAATTCTGTTTTTTATTCATGGACGTTCAAGTACGTACAGAATTCATGTAGTCAACAGTAGTAAAACCTTAAAAATATATGGGAACATTTGTAGCTGTAGGATACAATTGGTTTTATCACACCATACTGTCACTTTAGGTTTAGGATGTTGTGTTTGCATGTAAATCCAATACACACTGCTTAGCTCCCCCAGCCAAGAACCACAGGCAACCAACTCACCAATGAGAGGGGTATCTCTCCTCTAATCTGAAAATGAATGATTACCATATTCAAACTGGGGAGAATAGATGCAAGAAAATAAAAATCATTAAAAAATGTAATTCATGGCTTCCAGGTTAAGAGGATCTGCATGGCGGTTACAGGCCGAGGCGGTTCATTAACGCACTCCAGCCAGCTCAGATCACCAGCAAAAACAGTAAAAAGTGACAGCTCATTTCACATGCAGGGAAAAAGCTAACATCTCATGTCGCTAAGAGAATAGCAGACAGACAGAGCTCATTTTGCGAGCCCAGCCCACTCGGAGATCCCACCTGTGCTCCCCTCAGCACAGAGGATTCCTGGTCTGCTTCAGCTCTGCCATTTTGCTCATTATCTCCCAGATGCATTTAAGCCCATAGGCAACCAGTTCACTCTTCAAGGCGATAACAGTCTGAGCCAGCGCTTCACCTGCACCATCTCACAGCACCCTTCACACCACTTCCCCAATCTCCCCTACACCCACACACACACACACACACACACACACGCCACCTCTGCTATGCCTGACAGCGACAAGACACATGACAACCCCAGCAACGATGATTTATAATAACTCGCTTCTCGGCGACACTGTTGCGAAAGAGGAAATTGAGCAAACAGGCAGCGTTATCTGTCACCAGATGACATGGTTCAAGTTCAAGAAGCTTCTTGTCAAATACAATTGACTGCACAGGTGATGTATTAGACCTTAATGGTAGGAAAAATAAGCTATAAACGAATGCCTTTGCCTGTAATGCGAAAGTCTCCCTGCAAAGAGCACGGAAGGCAAAACCAATGATTTGCTGTCCAGATTATCCATGCATATGAACACATGGTACAGAATGCATACATAAATAAAACAGTGGATGGAAATGCCTGACCTACACACAGACACTAAAATCACCCATCCTCAGACTCACATTAATATTCAATACCTAGTATAAGATATGTTAACATACATCTTTTAAAATGTATAAATAATATGTTGTTACTTGCCATTATAATCATTTAAAAAATGAGAAATGCAATTTTTTAGAGTAAGTGCATATCTATGATACATTCCTATCCAATTAAAAATATATATATTAATTTTAGTTTTGAATAACACATTAAGAAATGCAAAAAATCTTGATGTCCAACGTGATCGTTAAAATTTTTACTTTTTAAAAACATTATTTTGAATAAACATAATTGAATGACATGCTCTGGACTGACCTATTATGGTATTAAAGCATTACATTTTATGATTGTCACATTCAGTAAACATAATGAATGTGTTCTAAAATGGCTTTGCTTCTCCCTTCACTTCTGCTTAGTGGTTCCTCCATGATGACTGGAGGTTGATACTTAGAGGTCAACTTGAATAGCTGTGCTGTCCAGAACTTGCACAGCAGACCTGTACTCTCATCCAGAGGTCACATTCATGGGCAAACAAATCATCATAAGAGCTGGGAAAAAGTTTGGCTGCAGTGGGGGTTTCTGCAAACCAGCACTTTACAGTTATTTATTTATAACTTTTATTTTGTGTGTCCAATGTTTTCAACATTAGTGATAATGCACCCCACCTTTTTCTGCAGGCGAAAAAACAACAAGGATATTATTGGAGGGTGGAAGAGCATATTGAAGCATGTCAGGAAAGAAACGGCCTTGCAAACACAGGCAAAGAGCTTCATTACCCCTCATTTATCCTTTGTGCACAGAGAAAGTTTCTGATTTGTTCTTTTGCGTGGACTTTATATTCTTACACACCCAGCTACAGTGGTTCGTGTGATACCTGCATACACAAGTTTCAGTCTGGGAATTTTTAATAAACCTTTCTGCAAATGAGTTGAGTTTTTAATAGAAGATCTCGATAATTAGTGCTGTCCGGTATGCAGGGTAATTATATTTCCCTCCCACAATTAGCAACGGTCTACCAGGCTATAATAACATTACTTTATTTTTATCATTTATTTACCAAAATTATGCTCAGGGTTTATTTTCATGGATATTAAGCAAGTACTGAAAATATATATCAGCACATTCTCCAGATTAAATTACAGATATTTTAAATGTTCATAATTAAATTCAAGTATTATTCTCTCCTGAAAAAGACACTGCATTGGCACAGTCTAGTCTAGCTGCACTAGCTAGTGACAAGCCAAGCTAGTGACCAAGTGATCTTACTACCACCTATTTGAGTGCAGCGGATACTGATAACAGATCTGTCCATGTTTTTTTTGTTCCAATGATCAGACCTGTTAGGAAGGTGCAGCCACTTTGCAGCATCTCTGAGGAGAGACCTTCATGGACACAGCCTCTGCGTGTGCAGTTTCCCTGAAACTGAATCCACACCTTTCTTATGTCCTTCATTCTTGTGATGAGGAGTTAATTAACCACCAGCCAATTTACCTTCCTTTGGTGTCTTAGCCAATCATCACTCAGTGTGGCGGTTGCACCAGGAACAGTGTCACCAGCCGTCACAGGTGACAGACTATTACTGTTCAGCTGTAACACATTCTTCCCATTAGCACAAAAAGAACAATTTAATCACTTCAGGTGGTACTAAGGTAGAGCCCGGCATGATGAAAGAGACCTTGAAGTTTTGTGTAAGAAATCACCCCCTTCAGAGGTCCAAAGGCTCGGCCCTTATAAAGAACATGAAGAGTTTTTAAGGGAAAGGAAGTGTGGTCTACAAGCCCCACAGAACCGCAATGAAAGTAAGATCCGGCAGGTTGGCATTGTGTTCCAGAGGAGTAACCGAAACCGAGTTCGTACCACGTGCCCATATCATATCGGCACGGTACCGGCCACTCTAATGGGCAACTGCAGCCGAGTCAGATTGCAATCAATACATTGGCCCCCAGAGTCAGCTTATGGCTTGAATTGGAAAAAAAAGAAAATGGCAAAAAACAGCTTTAGGGTGGTCCTTTAGATTACATTTGATTGGCACCCCCATATTGATCAATATTCCAGGGACATCTGCAGCCATACCCTTCTGTTCTGCAGTGTTGCTGGGTAACACCATTGACACTAAAACTAAAATACAGATAATTTATCACAACTTTGTTGCAGTCAGTTATTATTGTTGATTTGGTTCAATTGCTGATAAGGTATGGGGTTAACATAGTGCAACAGTGGAATTCATCTGTTGTAATTCTGTAACAAATTAAGGGGTGAGATGTTTTTTCTTATTTATAAGGATCTCATTTTGGAGTTACATATCTTAAAAATATATATTGTAAGCAATAGTTGCAGTGATGAGAGTGCAAACACCAAGCTCAGCTGTCACCAGTCAGAGAAAGAGTAAAAAAAACAGAACTTTAAAGAAATGGAAAATAGTGAGGAGGCTCAATCCCAAAGGAAGGTGCCCCCTAAACGGTCATTTTGTCTTCTTACTCATCTTAGGCCGCTGATCCTCAATCTGTCCAATTTGCATAATTCTGCCGCAGAGTAATAAAGCCACTTTATTGTCCTGTCAATGAAGAAAAACAAATATTTGATGACATCCCACCATACACCTACAGAGTAATATTGTTTTTTTTCATTCCTGATTTGACAGGAAAATGAATGGGTTTTATTAGTTTGAAAATCAGGCCAGGTATGCAGATTTACAGGTTGAGAACTAAAGCCCTGAGGTTAAATTTACACTGTTAAGAAAACGCAGTTAAGGCCATATTAGGACACCCAGTAGCAGGCATGTTTCATATGCATCAGTTTGGAAAGATATAAAATTATATGAAAAGATAGTATTCCCAATCCTTACTGTATACCATTAATTGTGATGTAACAAAACTGGCAATCCCCAAAGTCTCATGTTTACACATAAATCACAGAAAAACTATTATTACAATATTACAAAAACTGAAATTACACATCATATCAATCAAGAATTTTCATGAGGAGACCACAGACATGTTTTGATCTTCTGACCATCTTCAGCATGTGTGGAAAGAAAAGATCCTCAGGGCCAAATACTGATGGTAGCACTGGGCAAATGCTAGTTTTACCACCGTCTTCAAATCCTCACACTGAACATTAAAGCTAAAAAAACATTAATCTTATGCATATCATTGCAATGCTGTGGGCAAATAAAAACAGACGTTCTACCACTGCATCATCTGTTATGTGTCTGCATGACTTACACTTCAGCCCATGGTACTGAATGATTTAAACGACACAATGGACTACCGCCTGAATTCAGCTGCACCGTGCTGCCATGACATTACAGCCCTCAATCTGCATCAAATACCTCTCAGGCTGACAAACACAAACAGAATAATAATAACGATACAAAACATAAACATTATCTGCTCAACCCTGAGTAGGCAGAGGAAATCTTTTGGGAGACTTTTTTTTTTTTTTTTTTTTAAAAAGAAATTTTTTCTGGCAAGCAAAAATCTGCAAAATACTCCTTCATATGTAGGTTTGATATCCCAGTTTAACTGTACATCTGAATGGAAAAAAGTGTAATCTTTCCCTTGGCTGTTCCTTTACATTTAAAACTGTTTTATTTTGTGTTCTGCCCATCAAACAAGACTTTGCTTGTCTGAAATCATGGCTAGACCCAAACAACAGGCTCCTTCCAATGGAGGAGCAGAAATAAGGGAACAATACTACAAATGCATACCATCACAGCACCAAAGTTTACAATTTTAGTTAATGTATATGTATCAAGGATAGAAGTTGATCGTTTGCACACTTTCAATCAAAATATGGTCTTCAGTTTGACTGTCAAATTAATGCATGTAACTTTTTCCAAAGCAATTTTTTCTGTTAATTCTAGGGATAACGAATCAAACTGTGATTGCGAAAGCAAAAAAAAAACCTAATATTTGCATTTAGTTATGAGCGAAATAACTGAAATTAATGAACTGGGAAGAGGCAGCACTCACAAAAATAGCCTGAACAGACAAAGGCCCCATTTTATAATCGATATTGCCAAAATATTTAAAATTCAGCTAGCAATTTCACCAGCAAACATCTTAGCAGGTTTATTAACTATATTTTGACAATGATATGAAACCAGACCTCTGTCTGACAAAATCATTATTTTTAGGAATGCCATCTCTTCCTCATTTCTTTTATTTGCCAGAGTTTGATTTTCATTTCATTTTTGGGAGGTCCTGGCACCACAGTCGAAACTGTTCACATTGCACCTGATGTATTTTTTTAGATTTCAATATGTCAACGTTACACGATTTGGCATTCCAAATTGAAGAGTTAATAGGGTAAAATTAAAGAAAAGAGCTTAGAGTGAATGTTCACACAGTCTAGCCCTGAGTCACTGATAGCATGCTATATGCAGAGCAAAGATGTCATAATTACCATGCAATTTGAGAGCCATCTCAAAACCCATACAGAAGCCAAGTCAGAAAGTCGTTAACTATAGATACAATTAACAGATGGTGTGTAATATCAGTGGGGATTGTGTTGCTGATAAAATATTAACTTAGAGATATTTTTTCAAAGGCAATCAATATAAGGTGTAACAATAGACCTCTGATGAATATGACTAATTGATTCACTTTAATTTTAGCAGTTATATACATGACGCTGTTCAATTCCATTTTTGTTCCATTAACAAGGCGTGTTAAGTGCTAGTGCCCATTCTTTTAATGAAAATACGACCCTGCTGTTTTCTTACATTTTAAGGAACAACCGCAGCTGCAGTCGGGACATGAAGTTAGGTCAAAGCTTTGAAAAAGCATGTTCTTTCTTTCTACAAAGAAAAAAAGACAGTGAATACAGACATTGGGCCATAACATCAATCAGTCATTGTAAAACTACTTCTACTAAGCCATCAATTATTCCAGCATATGGTGAGAATGCACTAAAATAGTAAGATGAATGTGTATATGAATATATGTACCATCGCTCATTGAAACTGGAATAAAATGGCAGTTTGCCAGATGATGAAATAAATTAGAGGAAACAACATGGTTGCTTTTGTGTGCAGAATTTTTATCATAACTGTGTATTAATTAAAATATAATGAAAATATGCTTCTGGGGCAGAGGCCAGGATTCAAACATTTCTTCTTAACTTTTCCTTAAAACTAAATTAGAGATTTTTTTCTCTACACGAACAGGCAAGTTAATATCCATGATTGCTGAACTCGCCAAACTGTGTTGACGAGGATAAAAATGAACACTTGCATTTAATTGTAAACCAGAGTTAAGGACATATGCTGACTGAATCCCAGCCAGATTTTTATTTTATGCACACACACATACAATCACCCAAGAGTGTGAGACAGAATGAGCTATTTAATTATTGCTGTCATCACCATACTGTAATTCTGCAATTATTACCATCATTATTAAAATACAATGTTCACAGAATTCTTGAGTTCTTACAATTGATGTCTCTAAATAGTCTTTATTTTATTTGTACTGCGTGTCAGGACTGTGTGTTCTCTAAATTGCTAACATAAACATTTAAATAGATGTCTTTAGCCTCCATGGAATCAGTTATGTCTTTGAAGTGCAAGAGCAGTCTGTCAAACTGAAATTAAACAAGTGAGCCGTCTGCTCGTTGGGAGAAAACGATTACCAAAGCATTACTTTGTGCATTTTAAAGCTAAAATAATGACATTGTTATGAGGGAGACAGACTTTTTATGTGGGTGGTCTACAGCACAGAGATGATTCTTCAAAGAAAAATGACTCCACAGAGCTCTGAGATTTGGCTATCTTTAATTCTCCATTATTGCTCCAGGAGTGAAGATTAGCTCTACATCGCTTATTGAATTTGTGCTCAAAATGAGTCCATACCGGCTCTGAGTCTGTCACGTCTTGTCAAAACAGCTCTAACCACAAAGCTGTAGATTTTCACTGTTCAAGAATAAAGTGGCCTTGCTTGTAGATCACTTGTCACTTGTTTTCAAAACTCAAGCAAGAATGGGTTTCGAATAATATTCAGCCACTATCTAAAAATGTGGCCCTGAACAGCAGTCACATGTTGTGTTAAAGGTTTTGAAAGATTCAGTCAGGCAGTTGAAAGCCTAGGGATCACACAACAGCAAATACATGGTTTTATTTACGGGTGTCCATAGGATTTAAACCCTCAGCCCACAGGGCACTAGTCACACTGGTACTGCAGGCAAACCTCTGGATTTGGATAGGATGGTCATCACTTAGAGATGAGACAGGGAGAGTACTGCTGACAAAAGCCTATGGTCAGGGTCTGACTCCACACTGTGGGCACTGTCACTATATTTAGGCTTTGTGATTTAATTTTTCTATCTTTAATTTTTTATAACGGTTTTAATTTGGCGACCTAATCACCCTCCCTTACCACTGAGACTTAGCTGTACAATGTCTTATATTCCCTGCCTAACCATGTTGTTGCAAATATGGGTGTTCATTTCCTCCAAAGTATTTACTGGAATATAAGTATTGATGGCACAGTATGCCTACAAATATAATAATCTGAAATGTAATGTTTGATTTGTTTGAGTCATACGTTCACATATTCACAGGGTTATCACCACAAATGAGAAATAAGCTCTCTATATTTAAACAGATGTACCTGGTATAATAAATGTAAAATAAACAAAAATAACAAAATGGTTCAGAGTTGCTTTTCCTCCAGTTTGCTTGCCCAGATCTGGGGTGCTACATGCATGCCAGCATCTTCACGGAATATTTTATGGCTCACGCTTGGTTTGCTCATGCTGTATTATCTTCCCTTGCAGCACCACACCACTGCATTGAGATTTTCTATTATTTAAGAAAATCTCCTGTCGGGATCAGTGACTCATTCAGTCCAGTAATTTGAGCACATTTCTGGAGTTTGACTTGGAATGAGAGAAGACTGATTTGCATATTATCATTGATAAGCAAGTATTGGCCCAGAGATTCTCAAAACAGACAGACCCCTGTCAGGGTGTGGAAAAAAGTAAGCTTTCATTTTACATAATATAAGAACAGCAAAAAGGAAAAAAGGGTTGTCAGTAGCATGTTTGTTTTTGTGTCAACTACACAGACAGCAACACCTAAATCCTTAAAAGTATGGCAGGATTTTGATAACATGCGACTTGTATAGCACTCTAACATTTAAAGCTTAATGAACAACTGAGCAGAAAACAGGACAATGTAGTTACAGTTGTGAACTATGCACTTGTATTAATGAGGTAGTAGGTAGCGAATTCTCAGCACTGATAAACTCCATTGTCACAGTCTTCTCTAGAAAAGCTTCTTGCGAGGACTCACATAATTTCAATCAAGCACATGCCCTTCCACTGCACGCGATGCTAATGCCTCTCTCTTCATGCGCACACCAAGATTATTAACAATGAAAACCAAATTCATTTACAACATGTCTATTTTGGGATAATTACATTATCGACATTAATTCTGTCTGCCACCCTCAGCTAAGCACTTTAAACTCCATATCAGCCTTATCTACATGCTAATTGGTCAAAAAAGAATGGGGGGAAAAATGAACTGCTCCTGACCCTGTTTATGCTGTTGTGACATTTTTCTCCCAGTCTGAAGAATCAAGTTGGACTGTGGCTCCATGTACCCAGAATCCTCGGGGGCTGCATTAAAAAGGCACCGTACTGATGTTGACAGGAATTCATTTATTGGAAATTGTCTCACATTTCGATGACGCTAGGGACTGACTGTCGCAAGTCACAACACAATGCCCCTGTGGCAATTGATTTCCAAATTATCCAGATAAAATGGCCGGGCTATTTGCCTGCGGTGGAATCTCCAGTTGCAGAACATTCTAAATCTTACTTCCCATTTGCAGTCTCACACACACAAATATTTTCTCAGTTCTGTTTATATATTCAGTTTTCACTCCATTTTCTATTTTTTCTCTCTCAAACCACTTTCAGAGTGATTAAGCCACTGGCCTTTGCAGATAGCACAGACAGGTCATTTTTACTCATGCCGACCATGCACAGGCAGGTCTGTACCAAAGAAGGGTCCTCCATCCTTCCATGACAAGAATGTAGAATTATTACTGAAAAATTAGTATTTATTTAACTAGGCAGTGCAGACTATTTTGAAAAAATATGCACCAAATTAGTCAGTAGGATATATAACTTAATAGTCTCTACAATTATTTCAGCTGTGATTAATCAACTACAGCAGAGCCAGATTTATGTACGCACAATTACCGCAAGATATTCTCAGAGTTATATCGATCATGACATAACTGTTCCGATCTGTTGCAAAGAAATATACACGGCTTTATTCTGTCTGACACTTTTCAGGCTTTAGCACATAAATGATATGATAATTCTACTCAAAATTATGCAGCATTCAGTGGTATGAAACCTGGAGCGTCTTGTAACTTCACCGTGAGACCCCATGCCCTATTTCTTTTACGCTACGAGAAATTCTACTTTTTTTCCGATGCCCTCATCAAGTGTTTCGTTTCACTTTTGAGATGCAGTTCAGGTACAGTGTTGAAAATACTTTTTAATTCAAAGGGAATTTTGCCTCATTCCAGTACATTCACTTTGAAGTCAAATATAAATTATTTCTTGTATTATATGAGTTCATATGCTTAACCTGATTTGCTTCAGCTAATTTGCTGTATAGGAATTCAAAGACCTTTATTGCAGCAACTCTTTGTTATATTGATATTTTGGGGAAAATGTGAGATTATGAGCCATAATGATAAGCCTTGGATGTTAGTGAAATGAATGACTACATAACTCTAGGTTTGATGTATGGTTGCTCCCATACACTGGGCTTCATTACAGTGCAGTCTCCTAATCCTGTATTACAGAAAAAGGGCTGCTGTCCAAAACAAACAGCCAGGCCTGTCTGGTCATGCAGAGACAGAAATATCACTGCCACAGTGTAGCAGAGCCAGGGTCAGCTAGTTAGGTCAGCTCACCACCAACAGACACTTTCTCCACTTCGTGCTCACTGCACTAACCTGCCTCCACTAAAACCTGGACTGGCTCAAGCTGCTCTGCATTACAAGTCTTATTTCCATCCCTATTCTGAAAGTGATACTTTCTGTTTTGATGTTAAGCTCAAATAGGGTTCAATCGTATATCACATGTATGAGTCACATTTATATTTAATAAGGAGTGTCATTTGCAATCTTTAGTAAAGAGAAACCAAAACTAACCTCTAAGATATGAGCAGCATTTTCACTCTGTTTTTCCATATCGCTACTCTTGATTAGACCTCATAATTATGCATTTATATTGTGAACTGGTTCTGATTTGTCTGAGCACAGCTAAACAGTACCAAGCAGGTTTCCTCAAAAACACTGTCAAAATAGCAATAAGATACCTTTCTACTTCATCTAAATTTGTCTCAGTTTCTCATTACAATGCATAACTTAGAGATATTATTAAGATTTGATATAGGGTTCCAAAGATTTCCCCCCATCTTAATCATATAGAGTCCGGGAAAACTATATTAGCTTAGATTTGCTTTGCCAGTAAACCTCATGTTGACAGGACTGGGCAAATGACAACTGCCCTGCTGCAGACCTAATTAGTCACTGTTAGACTACAGTTTTACTTTGCAAAAAATTATTCTGCACATGTTTTGGGTTCCCTGCAAAGCTCGAGCTATATTTTGAACAAAAATACTTTCCAACAGATGTGAGTGGGTTTTATGCTTCATTTAAGGAGTATTGCATTCACCCAAAACCAAACTCTGCATGTGTTAGCTTTCCTTCCTGATGTAATGCACTGACATTTGCAAAAATAGATTTCCTGCTCAACTGCTCGCTGGCTCATACGCTGGAGCACAGTTGCTCATCTCTTGCTTGTATTTGCACACTGTCAAAAATCCGTGAGAGGTAGAGTTCACAGCTGTAAGACGTGCCTGGTTTATGGTACGAGGACATACTCATTTTATTAACAGTCACACATGGGGAATTTGAAGTAGTGTATTTAGTAGTGAGAGTATAAAATTAAGCAAAATGACCTTTGGAGTTAGGCATTTCCTTTTTAGAACTGCAATTTGCTATTAAAACTGCTACTTAGACATTAAGGATATTTTATGAGTGGTAATCATTTTTCTAAGCTTTTTCTGCTTGCAGGGAGGCCTTTGGAGACATATATATCATTATCCAAGTGAGGAGATGGAGGAGAGTTGCTGGCTGTATATGTCAATTGACTAGAAAGCCATTACTGGGTGATTATGAATCAAATACTTTGTTGAAAGCCAGGATGGGAGATGGATTGCTTTCTGCCAAGCTATTTTGCATTAAATCACCTTTCTCTGGACACTCAAATGTTCTGTTTTAGAAATGGTCACAGAACTAAATGCACTTTTGTAATTGTTCAAGTTTCAAATTTTTAGTGGGACTGTTTAACAAGTATCGAAACAGACAAGGTTTTTTTACTCCACATAAAAATTACATACTTCTCACTGATTGCATAAAACAACTTATCAATTTACCTCATGGCCATCAAAGTTTCTGATAAATATATTATTGAGCACAATATTGAAAATATTGGCTATAGTTGCTAAAGTATATTGAGAAACTTGATTACTCATATAAACTAAAATATATTAAGTGGTTAATATTGTTTCTGTTAGTGAACTTTAAGCTTTGGATGTCAAAAGCCCAACGCCTGTATGAACCAGATAAACTGTGGAGGGGGAATCTGCCAAATACATATTCTTAGTTAAATACAGTAACATTCATTGAAACCATTATTTCATTAAAGTCATAGCATAAAAATTTAATACAGGAAAAAATCTGTTCCACTGCACAGCCAGTCAAAGTGTTCGATCAATTCTGCATACAGCTTGCTTTGAGCTTTTGGTTCCAGCCAGTCTTGATAAATCAAGGTCATTGCAAACACTTCCAAAGCACTTCCATAATTTTGTCCTTAAACTGATTTGGGCAGAATGCTAGTTTGGCTCATGGCCATTTGCTTTGTCTTTGAACTCTTCATTTTCTACAAACAGTTTCGTGTCAGTGACCAGGTGTCCACACTCTCAGCATTTAGGACACTACTGTGATTTCAGCTGTCATTGAATGAATGAATCAATGCAATATGTAACTTCTTTGTAAAAGGGTTATTTTCCAAAGAACATATTGCAAAAATAAAAGCAATAACTGCCTGAGGACAAACTGATTACAAAGTCCTGAAATGAATATGAGGTATACCATAATTTCTTTGGTGTGTACCTATTTCCTCTATCTACTCCTGACATGATACGCCCTCTGTGAGAAAGTTATTGAATTTCTAATTCAGAGCAATTAACACCTCACAGATTAATTGAGTGCAAAGTAACAAGCTAAACTAGCTGCCCCCTGGGGCTTTCCAGGACTAGGGTTAGGAGCCCTGGCTCTTGAGGTTAAATCCTCAAGTGCCAAATTCAAGACTATTTAATAACTTGTTACACCTGGAGAAATGCACCTACTTTGCACTAAATCAGCATTCGGTAGCCCCATGATTGAATTTAGGAAGCCCTACTCAACACAGTATCTGATGTTGAATAGGGCTCTATATGTATTCACCAGCTGAATACTGGTGCTGAAGACGATCTTGGTTTAAATTCAATGGGTAGCTTTGTGCTACCAGATTTTGATTTAAACTCATTACATATGCCTCAATTGATTCAATTATGTAAGCCATGACACAAATAAATAACCTAATATATATTGTGCTTACCACAGAGTAATTTAGCAAATAATGGAAGTAATTATACAGCTTAGCCAAGAGCAGTTGCTAGAGTAAAAACCAACTTACCTATATCTACATGGCCCTCCATGACCCAGAGTTTAAGACCACTGCCATATGTGAGATGTTTGGTCTCTGACTGAACTGGTATAAATGTATAATTAAGTAATTAGCAACAGCTGTTTGTATGAGCTGAATTACCACATGCTGCTCTCCAGAACTCAGGCCTCTTACCCCTGCCTTAGCCAATCAATGACTTAATTTCTAAAACACACTGTCTGTGGTGAGGGAGTGCTTCAGTACTTGTGATAACTGGTGATAAGTACACAAAAGAGAACACATTGTGCCATGCTATCACAGTAACCATTAATAAATGCAGTTAGCAGGACTGTTTGCACAAGCAAGATGGAAGATACCTGGACAATATTTCTGCTTAACCTGTTGGAACCACAGAACCGAGGAAATGCTTTTGATTAGTTAATACACCATATGGTAGCTCCACCCATTACCCGGGTCACACAGCCTTCAATGTTACAATGTTTCCATATTGTGTAGTCTAGTGTTTTTATTTTAATATTTTTTGTGCTTTGCCCATACCTCTGAGGCAAATGATACTTGCGCAATAACATAGGCCGTTGTTTATGTCTGTGAAAAATGTAAGAATCTATATTTCATTGATTCTCCAAAACATGAGCACCTGAGGATTCACCAGGCTGAACCACCTGAGGAGGCATTATTGCGTAATGAGGTGAGAAATATCCAGCCAATGTAAAACCCCTCCCCAGGCAGCACTGGGGCCAATTACACTGTGTGACTTCTAACTATGGCTGCCTATAAAGTACTCTGGCTCATCACTGAACTGAGAGCCCGTATTTACTGGACACACAGACCAAAAGTCCCAGGAAATGTTTAAAAAACACTGCCTTCAATGTGTTGCACAAAGTTATGGTCTAAGAAAATCAGAGCAAGTTTAAATCTAGGCCGTAGTCTTTGAGCTCGTCAAAGTCAAAAACTTTGACTCAGGTGGTTGTATTAATCACAGGATTCTGCAAAGCCTTACATTTATAATAAGCATGCCGTTGCCATGAATGGTTTCATGCAGTGCCTTTCAGCAAGGTTGCACTTGCGTGCAATATTGATGATATTATCAAGGAAACCCAGACTCAGCTAAACATGTTAAAAGGACACTTCAATTTGCATTGTAACTTGATGAGTCCACATGTCTATAAAATAAAGCCTAAATTAGTGGTTGTAAGATGCTTCTGTGAAGTATCCTGGCTGTAAAACTTCAAGAGAAAAAAGAGTCTCACAAGGGAACGGCGTAATGAAGGGGAGAGATGGAGATGGAGGTAATTAATGCTTTGATGGATCAAATGCGATCGGATCCGGAGGTTTATTGTTACACTACTTGACAATGATGGAAGCTCTGGCAACCACAGTCTACAAAAATTGGCAATTGTGTGTGTGACCCTTTCTATAAAGGATCACACACAATTTTTTTTTTATTTCCACCCCCCATGTGAGGTAAAGTGGTGTGGACACAGTAATATCCTCCTGCATGCATATCAGACTCTGTTTGAAATGCACAATTGTGCATACGGTGGCAGATTTCCAGCTTGCACAAGACATTATTGCAGTTTTTACAACACTGCAGCGAGGGCTGCCTACCTTGTAATGAAAGACACCTTTGCCGCAATGTTTGTTTACACCTTCTCTTTATACCGCTCCCAAATCGCAAGTTTCCAACTATGCCATAAACAGGTTCAGATCGCACTTGTACTCTTGACGGTTTTATGACCCTCCAGCATTCTGAAACCCTAACTTTTCCACAGCCTAAATATAAAAAAGCTTTATAAAATCCATTATTTGGCTAACTGGGTTGGTGTCAGATTCACTCACATAGATCACACCCCAAAACGGAACTCGCACTCAGGCCCACCTTGCGAGCACCTCTGAGAAAATGAAAGCGGCCAGTTTTCCCAAGGTCCCAACCTTCATATTCCGCTATGTGGTGACAGAGCAGACAGCTTTTGCAAGGGAACTGGAGCGGAAATGTTGTCTATGTCGGAGTCCTTGGGGTATAACGAGATACCGCGGCAGTAGTGATTCCTCATTCGACGGGGCTCCGTAGCCACATTAAAGTGATACTAAACCCCCAGAAACAAATGTATTTTCAAGTTATCCCTTCCCTTATTATTTGGGAAGGGGGCAGATCCAAATAAAGTGACCCAAGCCATCCCAGGGACAAAAAAATCTACCTTTCATTTTTCAATTTTTTACTAATTCTGACATTGGAATGTTACATTGCTCCTTCACAGCAAATTAGAAGAGATTGGATGCTTGATTTAAGGCTCCCAGCAATAAGTCTGAATTTCTGTGCTCTCGATATGAGCCTTCAAAGAATCCCCAGGTTGCTGTCCTAGACCAATTAAGCCATTTATATTTATACGGGGGTGTCATTGGCTGTCTTGACAGGAAGCTAGCAGCCTGATGCCAGTGTCCTTTGTAGGTATCCATCTCCAAAGCAGTGGCAAAACTGAAACGCCACCACAAATGCAAACATATTTAGAACGTGTTTTAAAAGAATACATTTTAAGTGTCAGAGCATCACACATGATATAATGAGCATGGCACCAGTGACTCATCTTATCTTAATTATAACACAGCAATGGCAGACAACATGTTTGTTTCTTTTTGACTCCATTATGGGCCACTTGACAGTAGGGCCTGTTTCATTTGAGACTAGTAAAGAAATTTCATGGTCTACATCTGGCTATTCAACTGAGGATGTGCTCACAGAGAGCACCAGACTAGGTAAGCCACCAAGATAGCTTATGATCCCATTCTTCCTGCCCAAGTGAGCTCTGTTTGGAATTTTCAATAAACTGCAAAACGGTCTATGACTTTATGTAAAATGGGTTTATAAATCATTATGGAATGTATGGCTCTAATTTATAATTACAGACTTTGAATTTTACCGCACCATTAAAATGAAATCAATTGACAATGAAATTTGGGTTAGATGGTTAGCCATCTTACCAGATTAATGGAAATGGTCATTCTTCCATTGTAGGATTTTATATGCTGCTGTTTTTCGCACAGTATATCACAAGTCTGTAATTTGCCTTCTTTCAGTGAAATGCACTTAAAATCACTCTGCAGATGACTTATAAATTAACCTCTGTGGGTTACCATTTTATTTCTGTTTTGTTATTGAGACCTCAGTTGAACTATTTAGCTGAGCACAAGCAATTTCCTTCTGTCGGAAACACCATTTTGGATAGAAATAGAGGATAGAATAAAAACCACTGGGCACTAAATGTGCCATTTACATACTTGAATTCCAATAAATGCATGGATCAGGCTTAGAATAATTACGATTGGTTAGTGGTGCAAAAATAATGGTCATTTTTAGGCAATTATCAAGAGGCACACTGTTGAAAGTATGTTAGTTATAGGTGCAAAATGAATACCCTGTTATAAATACCTTCATATAGATAAACAGGTACATAATCAAAACTTTTCACAGCTATGAAATTCAGGATCATTTCATATTTTGATCCTCAGATTGGGCATTTTCATTCTTGGATCCACCAAGTACAGAGAACATGTCTAATTGCATCTAAATGAGTATCTCAGTAGCGATTAGGCAACAATCTCTTATCCCAGTTGTATCAATTTAACCTAATGAAACACCTAGGCAACAGGAGAGGTGTTTGTGGGAATAATCTTATCTGAGAGATCAAACTCAGCCACACAGGAGCCGGGGGGGGGGTGAGGGTAATGGGGGCGCTCGCCTCCGCCCAGTTTGTGTTCTCCGCCTGGACGGCTGCCAGATCCGACAGCCGAGCTTCCCAGAATTCCCCGGTGACCCGCCTCCAGAGGTTGGAAGTTCCTGTTGCTATGTGAACCGCAAAGACTGCTGTGCGTAGGACGAGGGGGGCTATTTTCATCTCTCCTGTGTCTGAGGTACAGCAGGTGGAACATGCTAGTTCCTGAGGCTTTAGGGCCGCTGTGATGTCCAAACCCTGAAAAACAAGCTACCGTTGACACATAATAAGCTGTTGAGCAGCACCTTCATGCCAATAGCACATACTGTTACAATGCAGAGCAGAGTGCAGATGGTACCTCTCATACTCACCTTAAACACATACCTCTTAACACTGCTTTTTGTTTTCACCCACGATATAATGAAGTGTGGGTGTTTTGGTTTCTTTAAAAAAGAAAGTGATACATATATACAAAGCACCCATGGTTTCAACAATCGGTGCTCATTGTTCTTCGCCTTTTCAATTTTGTAATTATATACTTAAAAATTATATCCAAAGATATAAAAAAAATGTGATACTATGATAAAATATGATAAAATATAAAAATAAATACTTCTACTTTGACCTGATATGGACGTGTGTGTGAGTGTGTGTGTGTGTGCTTGTGTGCATGTATGCGTGTGTGTGCGTGTGTGTGTGTGCACAGTGACACTGTTAATGCTGATCACCGATCACAGATGTCACAGAAATGTGTTATCTGTTCTCCCAGGCCTGGAGCATGGACTACCCTCGATATCTATTACCAGATCTTCTGAAACAGATGCAAATAGCCTTGGGGGAGAGTAATATTATACGAGGCCAACATTTTACGATTTCCTCCAGACCGTGACAAAAGCGGCACGTTGGATGCATGGAGAAGAGAAATTTCCCTTCAATTACCCTGCAAAACCAGCGTTAATAAGAGATGTGCAATCTATCAGCCATCAAGCCTTAAAACGAAACCAGTGCACAGGCCCACGCTCTGTTCACCATGTTCATTTAACTGGAACTTAAACTTTTCTGGAATTGGCAGGTAAGTATTTGCAAACAAACAATTAAAAATATAGGTTTAACATGACAGCAAACACCAAGTCAACACCCCTTTCAAGGCGTATTTCACAAGACTGAACACCACATAAAGTTCCTTTAGAAGAAAGTGCCAATAATTTAAAGTTTCACACCTGTGCAGATACATCTAGTATAGAAATGAGACACTCGCATACACTGTGGATTGCAAAGTCACTTAAGTCTGTTCAATGCCTACAGTCAGCTCCCCATTTCTGAAAGAGGAGATACCGCTTGTTTGTTATTTGTGTATGAATTAGAGAGTAACTGTATATGTTGTTTCTTGGAAAATATTTTCTAATCAATATACAAAGCATAATAAGCAAGGTAAAGTGCATGGCCAGATATGCCAAGCCCACACAAAGAGAATGTCCCCCACAAAGGTTTATATTTTATTTAGGAGGAGTAAATCCAAGGGCTCAGATGGCTTTGACAGTGGCTGTCTAGGAAAGTAAAGGACTGTGTGTCCAAACTAAACCCCAGAACACTCAACCAAACACTGATATTGATGTTTCTCTGTGAACCGTTCTGTTTGGCCTTTAAACTCCCGTGGCAGGTGTTTCATTGCTGCGGCTTTTCCGTCATCCATTCGGCTCCCTCCTCTGGAGAACACGGCCCAGGACGGCTGACTGTCAGCATTTAATGTGACACGAGCAGAGCTCCGGGTCCCGCCGGCTTTGTGACTGTGTGCCTGCTGCGTAAACACGCTGAGGGGGGACGCTTAGCCCAGCTCCCGAGGGCGGCTGCAGCACCTACAGGCTGTCATTCCGACCAACCCATGCAGATAATCATCGCTTTGATTGAGTTTCCCCTTCCCTCTTAGGGAGATTTTGCTGTTTAAACAGAGCGGGGAACTCCCAAATGGTTTGGGAGGCAAAGGACCTGGGAGAGATTGTGGATTGTCAAAGACCGAAAATGAGCGGGCCGCTAACATCCACTGCCCTGCCCAGAGCCCAGACATGGCCAGTCTGAGCTCTGTGTCATTATCTGACCATGGCCTAGATATAGCACCTACTGTAGCTCTCTCCTTCAGCTTTGCCTGTGCAGAGAACAGTCAGTAGCTTACAGACTTCATCTGCAGTGCCTTCTGCATGAGTGGAAAAATATGTTCACTGACTGCATAATATCTGTTAATCATGTTAATCATAAAACTAAGTAACCATAATGATATTTTTAGTCACTGAAAAATAGTACTTCCAGTCACTAACAACAGAAGAAGCTCAATATGTAAGTATATACATTTGTGGATTCAGAAAATGTTAATAGCTTGCTAAGGTACAATACAGAAGGCTAATCCTGATCCCCCAGAGCTTGGGAGAAACTTTCTCTCCATACTTAGATTAATAATGACATAGGGATAATTTCCAACACTCTTTTATGTGAGCACACTCTCGCTCAGCTCTGTTAACACCTTTGTGAGTGCAGGCTATAGGGAGGTAACACACTAGGAGGTAGCTTTTCATTCTGTCATGTATACCTGAGTGTATGCATGCTGATCTTGAGTACAATCCTGAAAGCAACTCTGCCCATGCAAGACTGGCACTGGAAAGATTTCAAGTCATGTGACATTGCAAGCATGTCACCCTAAATCTAGTGCCCCAACGAATACACCAAACCAACTTGACACTGAAACAGATGTACAATATTTTGCATCATGTAAGTAGCCCATGTCTACTCTTCGTAACTTTGTTTTTTTAAATTTCTGGTTATCCTTATTGATTGTTTTTTTTATTTTTAGAAGACATTTGTTAACATTGTCTTTCCATAGCTTACCTACACATACACTACCTTCCCAATAACTGCACCCATGGGGCATGTGTTGTATGTGACACTTAGGGGCTCAGAGCCCACATGTGTATAACTGGACAGAGTTATTTAGGAGTAGGTCAAGGTTTTGTTTCGAATCTGGCCTCTTTCTAAAAAAAGGCCGATACACAGCTGCCTGCTTTAGGACAGGTGCCATGCTGACCACAGGACAAGGGGCAGAGCTCACCTGACAGCCGGGAGGCCTGTGTCTCCTGGATCACACCACATATAGCCCAGGCCAGGGCAGGGGGGTCACCCAGTGGTCAGTTGGTTCCCTCTCGGAAGATGCATGGCCCTCATCATTCATTCCGCCAGGGTGTCGCATGCCCCGCCACCACCCCCCCCGCCTCCCCCCCGCTGCGTAAGGTGAGAGGAAGGGTGGCCACGTTAAGCAGTCAGACAAAGGGGGTGGGCTTGCGTGCAATTAACCTTCCTAACACCAAGCGAGGTGCTTTTGTGGGAAAGTCAAAGCTGAAATCGACACCCTGGGGTGTTGCTTTTGAGGGAACGTTCCGGCCGCTTAAAGTAAATGCTGTCGTCCCCAGACCCTGCCATAGATGATCACCATTGTCGTCTTTGTGGTTTGGTGTGGCTTTCAGGTAGCGCTTAAATCAATTCACTAGCTGTTACAGCTTATTAACATTAGCTAGCCAGCGCTTCTATGCTTAAAAATCTATCTATATTCATATATGTACCGATTTATCTATTTCAATATTTAAACAGTTTGTGCTAGATTAATAAATTATCTATAATATGTTAATATAAAATAACCAATAGTTGTAAGGATAATTACTTTTTATAAATATATATATATCTTTACAAACAGTGGGTTCTGAAACTCTTCAGAAGTCCACTTTTTTGACTTTTGACTTCATTTCGAATTTTTTCCATCAATTTACACATAATGCCACATAATGTCAAAGTGAAAATATGTACATTTTTATCACAAAACATGTGATATGTCAGTTTTTATTTTTAATACATTTGCAAAAAAACATTTAACACCATGGTTTTACTTTATCATTATGGGGTGTTATGTGTACGTAATGTATATACAAAGACAGAGGGCATGGGAGAGAAAGGGGGGAGAGAGAGAGTGAAAGAGAGAGTCAATAGCATGAACAGGAAACAAGAAGACAGCTTAATTATTAATCAAGCCGAACTGAGTCCGTGGCCCACCCTCCCTCCATGTGAACACCGCTGAGTGTGTCGACAAGGTCCGCCAGCGTGGAGCCTTTGTGCTCTGACAAATATCCTTTTCAGGTCCGCGCCTGAACGGAGAGAAGTGTCCCGAAACCCAGGGAGCCCCGCCGTTCATAACGCCTCTCTGTCTTCTCCGGGTTCTGATTATGAAATGTGTGCTCCCCGAGCCCTGGGTACTGGAGCGGAGTTACTGTATTATCTGAAATGAGCTCCAGGACCTGGTCTGGGTGATTGGATGAAGGTTACTGCGACTGACAGGGAGCCAAATTTGTTTTTGCTCCCCACTGATTGTGATGTAAAAGCGGTGATTTAGACAAATGGGTCCGGCTCCTGACCTTCAACCCGCCGGCGTGTTTGTCCTGAGATGAAACTGTCAGATTCTCTGCACCTGAGCCGAGCCTGGCTGTCTTCAGAAACCGCCGGCAACCCTCGGTCACTTTCTGTCAATGCGATACAGGGCTGTGCGGTCAAGCTAATTTCAAACTGCCAAATTAATCAAGAATTGTTTTAGCTTTGCTTCAACCACCTTAACAAAATGTTTTCATTTGTTTTTTTTAATTACACAAGTTGAGCAATGCTTCCTGAAAGCCATTGTCTACAAAGAGCTGTTTCCAAATAATTATAACCAAAAACTTTAACCGTCTCAATTCATTTCGAAAGGCTCATTCCATTTCAATACTGCCAGAAAGGTAAAACTGTTAAAAACCAAACTCTAATTTAACAGCACTGCACCTGTTTTTGAATGTGGGAGACAAAACTTCTTTCAGGTGTCTTTTCATGAGGAGGCCAGTTTAATGCTCCCATGTTCCTGTTTGTCTTTTGTTTGAAGAACAAATTTATGCATATTCTGCACTACAATTTGTTCCTAAATTTAGTCAATGCTGAACTCATGAAATGTGCGTTTTTTTAATTGCCAAATGTACCAAGCTAGTGCAGGGGCCCTGCACAGCTCAAGGTCTCATCCAACATACTCACCTGTGAGCATCTGACTACCTTCAGGCTCTTAAATTGGGCTGCAGCCACATGACAGCCAGTGGTGTAGTCAAGGGTATACAAAAGTATATGGAATATATCCACCCAAATCTTTAATCACAACACCACTGATGGCAGCTAGCACAGAGAGAGGCTCACCTCTCACTGATGAACACTTAGAACCTGCAAGAGCTTGGGGAGCAGCTAGGGGGCGCTTATGCAGTGGTGAAAGAAAGAACTGTAGCAGACAAAAGTCGACTGTCCTAGAGGGAAGTGAGGCAATTATGGCCTCCTGGTCATAACTGACTGTTGACATAGCCCTCACTAGAACTTGTAATGTTTAGGCTGAAGGGCTCTGCCAATCACTCTCAAAGTTACCAGTTTTACAGAGTAATCTGAGCCAATTTCAGTTCTACAGTAAAAGAAATGCTAAGATACGTCCCCAAGGAATAAAACGCATGGATGATTTTCACAGATGGCTAATCATCATTACCAGATATTTTCATCAGACATCCTGGTTTCAGTTGAATCAACATAATCTGGGTATACATATGAAACTACTGTGTAGATGATGCTGGAAACAGCAGTTAACTCCACCTGAAGAAAGTACTGCAATTCCCAGTGTCCATATTCAGCTGGTTGTAGCTACTTTTAAAAGAAATGCTTTGCAGAGAGATGGAGGTCAGGGGCCATGACATAAGTGCTATGTGATTTCACAAGTGATTAACTTGTGAACTAATGAATTTTTTTTTTTTTTGGGCGGCGGGGGGGGGGGGCGGTGTAAAGGAGGATGAGATTAAAAGTTCACTCCTGTATCATGGGAATATGGGAATACCACATTTTGTACACACTTGCCTGTCCATAATATGTATACCAGAAAAGCCAGTGACTATAATATAGACAGCCTTTTGATTTGATATTGTACCAAACACTATCTATTAAATCTTTTTTAGAGGAAAAAATTCATGCAGTAGTCATTTATCATTTCAAGATGGACTCTTTATCGATATGGAAAGTTCCACAGAAAATTAAACCCGGACAAGGATAAAACGCTATGGATAGATTCTACACGTAATGATTAAATTTAAATGTAGAGTTCTAGGGCCCTCATTATTTTCCCTGAAATATTAAAACCTTGTTAATATTTCATGCACCTCAATTTGCAGTGATGAATTAATGTTTGAAAGAAAATGTTAGCGCTCGAAAAAATGCGCCATTAGAATAAGCCATTAAAATGCAATTGAAATATATCTTGTGAATGTGATTTTATGTTTTTAAATGATGGCAGACAGCTGATTTTTCAGTAGACCTCTGCTCTGCCAGCATTGCTTAATATAACCTTGAATATCTTCATGTACATTTACTTTTAAAGTTTTTCTGGATATTTGTTTAAAATGTCTCTACAGCATGAAATTCCTAATCACAGTTATAGACCCATCCCATTGTTAAAATGCCTTGTTAAGGAGGGCCATACAGTACTTGGAATACAATTGCAATGATTGCAGTAACTGGCCCTTATTTAATCAAAATTTCTTCTTATCTTTGACTGGCAAAGGCATTAAAACATAAGTATTTTTCACAAACATTTTAATGAATGTTGGAGATTTCTTGGCTTGCTGTGCTGGTGAAAGAAAAAAATTAACGCTGACTTTTAAGTGTGTTAACTACTGATTAAATACAATGTCTCAGCAGTGACACTGAGTGAAAATAACAACATAGATTTTAAAAGAGTGTTGTCTTCTAATGAAAATCTTTGTTCATGCAATTAAGACTCACTTTGTAGATGACCAAGAAGTTAATAATGTAAATATCTGCAATGAACATTAATCTTTTTTGGAATGCCTCTACAACGGCATGACATTTTGCCTCCGAGGTAGAACAACACACTCCCATTTAGCTTGTATCACAATTATATATGTCATATTACACACAGAAATGATCACATAGTGACACTACTACAGCAGCACAGCATATCCAACTCTGCAGTGAATGGAGACTGAGGGTCCAAGAACTGCCAGTAGCTGGTGGATCCATCATCTCTTTCATTGATTTGCAGCAATCACGCTGTTTTGTAGAGAGAAAGTGTTGGTTTCCTTCAAACTGGCTTAACACCAGCAGGAATTACTGAAGCCTCACTCTACCACAAATGATCAGTGCTATGGAAGAATATGATGCACCAACCAAAGTGAAAGCAGATCCTGAGTCATGTGACCTGTGTCATTCAGGAAGTGTAATAAGAATTTGGTGTCAACACTATTAATCAATATTAATGTCTCAGGTGCTGGATTCAAAAAGAAAATGTCCTCACATATCTGTCAAACTCAATCAGACGCTTTCTGTAGTACGGCTATGTCGTATACAACTTAATCTCTCGACTCAATCAATCACGATCATTCAGAGTAACTGGGGGATGAAGGAACGAAAGTGAGGGGACTGGCACCAAATGATGAGTGGATTTGATCTCAGCATTTCAGAGAAACCAGCGATGTGGGGACATGGAAATATGCGCATTGTAAATCACCATGAACTGTGAGGTGTTTAAAATAAACAACAGTCGTACCAATAACTTCTTTGTTCTGTAGAGGGTAAAGAACCAGCATACATACATGCATAAACTTGAGTATGCATAAATAAAACAATATGTGACCATTTTCATGTTACTATCATGAAATATAGTTGGCTACAGTGAATAGTTAGATATAATTCAGTATTCTAAATCTGTAAGCTGTGTACCTTTAGTCAAAGGAGAAGAAACTTGTGCTAATCACTGCACAATACCAGTGTAGTGAATGGGTTAAGAATGTGAAATTTAAACAGCAGCTGTTTATCTGCACATACATTTTGAAGCGTGTGCAATGCATGGATATAGGTTCTCTTTACAACTCCAATTAGTTCTGCCCCAGAAATAAAAAGCACCCCAGTAATCTTGTAATTTGCACTGAGGGGGAACAGGAGGGGTTACCAGGAGATGCTTCATGGGCAGAGAAGATTTGTGTGTTGCACTGTATAAACCAGCAATCATAAAGTATAATTCACTAGTGCTGTGAGCTACTTCATACTTGCCAGTAGTCCTTGAATGTCCTTAGCTTATCTCTCGTACATTGTGTCATAATTTTGATTTTATACGCTGTAGGTATAATAAACATCCATTGACCCTATTATCATTTTCATTTTAAATGCATGCGATAAAAAGTTGTATGGCTTACCTAATGGAAAATTCGCTTGGGGCCATTTTACACAGTTTTGAGGACAAATTGCCCATATTATTTAAAGACAAAATGAAAATAGGAACTAAATGAACAACCCTAGGCTAGTGTTATAATGGGATAGGAATAAATGAATCTGGCATGTGCCCTGCTATATTCCTTGCCAAATGTAAGGACTGTTGCGAGTAATGAGCTACCCAGGATCAGACCTTGTTCTTGGATGAATGACTGCATTTATAATACTCTTTTCATGGATCTCAAATCACTTCATAATGAAAGAGAGGGACTCACCTCGACCACCACTGCAGCACATTTTATGGCCATTTTGTGCCAGAATGCTCACCACATTTATTAATTATGCATATTAAACTAAGGGATGATAAGATGGCCGGAGAGGGAATTTTGCCCGGACACAAGTAGAACTGTTTGCACTTTATGCAACTTAAAGTGACATGGGATCTTTAATGACTGCAGTGAGTCAGACGACGTTTAACATTTTATTATGAAGATGGTGACCACTGTATGATGTCTCTGGGTAACTGGGTTTTACTTAGGTCAGCTGACCAGACCCTGCTATTCCATCAGCAGCAACCAGGTCCAGCCTTACACAGCTTCAGTCCCACGACAGGGGAAGGCTGCAGGTTGGAAAGGCTGCTGGAGTTATGTTTTAAGGGAAGCGTATAATCATGGAGGGTAGTGCATTATGCTGTTTCAAGATGAGCACAAGCAACAGGGTCATTTTCAATGCAGCATTGGTTGGCTTGTCCATGCTGGTGGGTAAGCACCTTTATTCTCTTACCCAAAGCACTCCTCGGCTGTCACTGCATCCCCAACTCCTCTCCCTGCTTTTCAGTTCCTTTTTCCCGATACAAGCCCATTCTCCTGCACAATATATGTCTGAAGATGCTCTGCATTACCCTCCACTCCTAAAATTTACCCCCAAATCGACCCCCAGTCTTGTTCCAACATCTCTCGTCAAACTCGACCTGTCTTCGGGTATCAGTCGGATTGTTCTCTGAATGGTCAGACATTGCTTTTCTAGACACAGAGCAGTTAAGATGTCATGCTATAAAGAAACATCAATACGCCACGGTGGTGTACAGCAGACAGCATGTATTCACAGACTTCATTTTCAAAACAAAAAAGCAAAGGTGGTTCTTCAGACCAGTTTTTTTTTTTTTTTTTGGTTCAATATTTCATTTCAGCCTCCTTGTATGAATGTGAAGCAAGTACATATGGTTTAAAAGAGTGCAGTCTGGCTGTAGGCTTTTCTGTGTGCTGTCTTGCTGAGACAGAATTAATGAGACAAACTCATGCAGGGCATGAGAACAAAGGCGCCAAGGCCTTTTCTGAGTGCATATAGAGAGGCAGATCATAAAGTGATCATTGCAGTCAAAGGGGGGTTTGGACTTAGAAATTTGTTTGAGCTGAAGAGTTTGCTTAGTTAGGATGGGATACAATCATTCTAATTGAGTTGTTGTGTACATATGGATAACTGTGTCAGTATTTCATTTTGTTCAATGGGGTAGGGGATATAAGACATAGCAAAATAGCAATACTAAATTCTACTGATGGAGAGGTCTTTTTCAGCCACACCATTATAAACAATGGAAAAACAAATCAATGATACTCCGTTCAGCAAAACAAGGAGCTTTTCCACAAGAGCCCATGTTTGATCTGTTTACGCTTACAGCAAAACCGGCTGTTTCCAATTCATTTTATGTTATGTCACCACATACATTCAAACCCCAGATTTTTTTCCAAGAGTAACATATAAAATAACATAATGTCAAGCTCTTATAATCCAGAGGACCTAACACACAACCAGCTATCAAAATTAAAGCACATTGCTATTGCTAAAGAATAGTCGAGCCAATAGTGTTTAGTTCATAATACATTTTCACACTGGACGAGTCAGTCTGTGCATCTTCCCAGTTTTGTATTTATTGCAACTGTTCCTTATGTACCCCAGGGGTGTCACTAGAGCTATACAAGCACAATCAAAAGCTTTACCGTTTACAGCAATGCAAAGTAATGCAAACAGCCACAGCCAGCGACCGTTCACGCAGCAGAAAACTGCCAAGAATGGCAATTCTGAAGATGCCGCATCACTGTCATGGCTGGCTCTGGCACTGCCCCTGAAAGAGTGACAGCGTTAGCATGGTACTATGAACCTCTGCTAACAGCCTATATGCCTCTATATCCCTCCCAGTCAATTTCAACATTGTTTCACAGACCAGCCTTAAAACTAATTTTAAGAGGCTGGTCGTGCTCATTTATAATCATAAATACACATAGAAAAAAGGGGAGGGGGTGGCTGCCTCAGGTGGGCAGTGACTTGAATTTTTTCTATGGCAACAAAATGACTGGGATTGGCACTGACCGCAGAGAAAGTGTTATGCAAATGATCAGGATGAAAAACAGATGCAAAATAAAACACCACAAAGAGACGCCCATTTGAAATTATTATTAAATGTTGTCCTTTGTGTTTCTGTTTTTGGCAAGACTAAAACACTGTAAAGCAATGCAAATGAGCGCATAACAAAATGGCAGTGTGTGATTACCATTTCACCTTTGCGCATTGTTTATTGTTTTGGTAACAGACTATCATCCTATTATAAGTGAGAAAATACAGAGGCAGGTGCAAAAACAAGTGCTGTGTATTGAGAGACTGTACAAAGATTTTATTTATTGTGAAAATACAGTAAGCCTTTTTTCCTCAGCATCAAAACAAATCTATAATAAAAAATGAAACACAAATTACTACATTCCAGGTACCCCAAGTATATGGTAGTGTCTGTTTTGTGAAAAAAGTCTCCTTATCTGCTTTCAAATTCCCTAAAGTTATGTGCCCTCTTTGAGTAAGGAAACATGTAAACCCTGAGGGTATCTAAAATGGAGACTGCTCCTAATTGCCAAGTCAAGCTTTTGGGAGCTGTCCCAGTGATAATACATCAAATAGTATCAATTCAGAGGAAATCCTTTAAAAGCACTCTGCATTTTTTAGACTTCCTTGGTTGCACCGTAAGTCAGAGAGGACTCATTTGTCTTCTGTGTTGTTTTTGAACGTCCCATAGCCGTATATTGAAGTGAGAAACACCAAAGATTGTTCATGAGGGGTGCTCTCTGCTTCGTCTGAAACAAATTTACAAGCATTGACACAGCCCATTGTCCCACTGCAGTAAAACAGTTCCTCAACTAAAAAACAATGAAGATTGAGGGGCTTTGGCTGTTCAAACCGAGTATTTCTAGTGAATTGCTCACATAGTGGTATAACATATTGAGAAAAACATATTGAGTTTTGATTTTTTTTCCAAGGTGAGCTGCTGTCTGTAGTTTTCAGTTCCAATGTCCAGTGTCCAACTCTCAACTCTCTCTTTTCAAATATTGTATATTCAGGGCTATAATTTTGAGTTCCATGAGTGCGTGCTTTTTTAAAGTAACATCGCTTAGAGAAAAAAACATGCACAGCATTTTTCTTGGTTCCTCAGCACACAGACTAAAATAATAATTCCAAACATAATTGGAAGGTGTTAATATCTCATTCCAGGCAGTTAAATTGTTTAATTTCCAAAACAGTGATAATCCTCCATACAAAATAAACTTTATAATTATTTTCCATTCAAATGCAATTATTTCTCTCCTCTCTCCAAAATTTATATTGCTAGTGAAAGTATCACAAAGAACAAAGTTGCATCCGTTTTTACAGCATCACTCGTTGGGTGCCTTTAATGCATGGATTGAAGTATTTTTTGTCAATGTGTGAATATGTAATTCTGTAAATGAGTGACATGTAAAATGTAAGTAAAAATCTGGGCTAAATGTAAGCTGTTTTAGAAAAATGACAGCTAAGCAAATAAATAATGCAATAGTAACATTGTCCCAGGCATGAAATTGCTCTTTTTCTTTTACAATCAGCTCTTGGCTCCCTTCAGAGTACCTGTAAATACCTGTAACATCCCTCTTCAATATTACATATAGATTTGTTTCTGTGGTAAAAGTCTAAAAATGTTGCTGACTTAAGAAGCGGAAAGTAATAAGAATACAGGTTCTGCTGCTGTCCAGATTGGATCATTCGACCACAAAGTCCCAATACAGGCTGAGAATGAACAATGCAGACGCAGCACTAAGCTGACATGACAAATGACCCGAGACCTTAGCCCCTGGAGGCAATTAAAAATCGCTCCCGGACATTCTTTAATCCAGTTAACCTCAGAAAATGTTATACTTCAGGTCCTCTTCCCAAACCCAACTGAGTTTTTTTCTCAGCTGTTTTTTTTTTCAGGGCTTTGAAATATAGATGAATGTTACATTGTAATTCCTTCTAACTTTCCAGGGGATAGAAAATTGATGTAGTATAGGCCCGATACACAACATGAGCACAGAGCAGGAGTGATTTGTGAATTTGCCACATGCAATACAGAGTGGTTTCTTTGACATTCCTCCTCTTCTGAGAGCTGGCTAGCGTGTCCTGCAGAGTGAAAGAAAACCTGCACCACATATCTAAATTAAGAATGTGGGGGCTTTCATCTAATTTCAGGCAGTACAAAACATTCACAGTACACAGTTAGATATTGACCAAAGTTGATCTAATCAAGTACAGTGGTTACATTAGCATGTATTACAATATGGCTTATTACTTATGTACACCCTATACAGTATATTACAGGTTTGCATCATGTTTACATCTACTGTCAGCACGGTTGCATTTCTTAGATATAGTTTTCTTAGTATCCTATAGTCGCTACTCACATCCTTGTATGCTCAGTATTTTATTAAGTAGTCGCACATGGTTTGGTCAATAAACCCTCACCCACAAACCACACATCAACACTCATAGCAACGTATTTCTGTGTGCGCAGTGGTTTAAGAGCACCAGCTATGGACTCAAATGCTTCATATTTCTCAGTATTTTTCAGAACTACATGAGCACATGTATTGAACTGAACTGAACTGAACTGAACCTAGTCAGCTGAGACCGGTTAGGCTTTAGACCAGTTTAAGACATCAGGCCTAACCAATTAAATCCTGTTCATTGGCAAAGTAGGTTATGGGTATACATGCAACGGAAGGCACTTTCACTTGTGCTGTTTTACTTTGTTTTTATAATTAATTCTACATTTTTATCCCAGTCCTCCAAGGCCCAGTTTGTCTAGAACACAATTATTCACGAGATGAGTGTGGGAAAAGGAGGCTGTGTGTGTACTGATGTATTACCACGGCTCATAATTGTGCTGTAATTAAGGATGGGAAGCCCCGGGTTCGACTGCATGTATAAATCACCTTTACAAGGTGCATCAGTATATGTTTGATTCTGTATTTTACCTTATACTATCAAAACTAGGCAGGTGTGGATCCATTTTGGGTCAGGCCAGGTTATGAAAAAGCTTACCTGCACATCACATCGTCAGATTCCTTTCACCATGTGACAGCCTGAGCATTTTTCTCTTTTTTGGAGCAGCTAAACTGCGGGCCCTACTCAGAACCCAGATCTCATCCTCCCATCGCCATCGCCTGCATCGCTTCCATCACCAGTGTGGCTCACTGGAGCCTCCAGTGTGATTCTTCTCCAGGACTTCAAAGCTCAGCCATTGACCAGGGCCCACCTTTGATCTCCTTTCTCTTGGCGTTTCGCTGTTGCCTTGGCACTCGATTTCTGGTGTTTTTCTCCGAGCATGAATTGGATATAGTTTTTCTCATAATCGGAATGCCAAAGTGTCCTTGCACCCTCCAATTAGCCGCTGAAAGACAGGTGCAGCTGAAAAATTTAGTGTGGGTAGAAAAGCCCTTTAGCTTTCACTGAAAAAAAAAAAACACAAGCCGGTTTTTGCTAACAGCCAGTGGTAGCTGGTGAGCAGGAAACACAAAAATCAAAACCTCACCTTTAAACCAGTTTGCTTTCCTTGGTCGTCAGTTAGGAATTGACTGGCAATGTATCTGCTGTATAATCAGTGTCAGTGGGTGTAGCTTTCTAATTTTGTTTTATGGTAGCAATATTATTCAATATATTATATAACTGTAACATTTTCCTACATTCACAGCTTATTTTAAATTGTGTATGAATGTACATTTATTCCCATTGTAAATAAGGAATTTTGGCCTAGTAAATATAATTTTTACATAAATTCTTTTGTTCTCTGCAGATCCCAAAGTTTAATGTTCTCGAAAAAGCAACTCAAAAAAAAAGTTTTCATCTTAGGTTTGTATGCTTGGCTTTTGTAACAGTCTTATGTGCTTAAAAGTTCATCTTTTAAATTATTCTCCTGGTTTTACTCAGATAAAATAGCAATTTGCATTCTCTACCATGATGTGAAGAAAGAGAACACGAACCTGAGACAATATTAAGAGAAAGCTTTGTAATTACTCACTAATTAATTATTTAGATAATTGCCTTCCTTGTTAATCACACTGTGTAGTCTCATACTGTCGCGTTCTCTTCCTTCATGTAAAGTAACAGAGTGCAAATTATAAGACATAAATAAATTTTGTAAATTCATGGAGAGGAAAGCCTCTCGTTACATTTATATCACACCAGCTCAGGACTGAACATGCTTTGATCACAACTCTGTGCTGTGTTCATAAGAATTTATACTGCAGAACTTTCACAAATCAAAGGCTGAAAAAATAATGATGTGTTCACACAATAAAATTGATAGTAATTGATTATTGATTGTTTGGCAATTTGACTGTTACAAGTGAGAGCAATCAGTTGAAAGGTAAGATTTGTTACTCCTCTGTTTCAGCTCACCAGTCTCTACTGTTATTCGGTAAACCAATGCCAGGAGACCAAAAGACAGTATCTCAGTGGTTCTCCAACCCAGTGTCATGATTGCAGGTGCTATCTTGGGTTTTATTATTTGTTTTGTGCTTTCTCGCCTGTACTATCGTTGGGAAGCTAACGATGTTGGTTATCTGTTGATTGCTAGGTGTGGCTGATTAGTAATTGGTTTCAGGTGTGTGAGGTCTTTATATTACCCAGGGCTTCAGCATTTCTTTGCGTTAGTGTCATCTATACACTTCGCTGGCTTTGGTAGAGAATTTGTCCTCTGGTTTTTGGCTTAGTATGCCTTCTGTGTAAGTATAATGTAGGAATCTTTATGAAGTTCTTTATTTTCTTTTTCTTGTGGGATTGATCTGTGTTCACCCGCTGAAGAATCTTGGTGCTTATGTATCTGCGTGGTACTTCGCAGTTTGCTCTTTATATTTTAAGAGCTGTTAGTTTTTTCACTCCTGAAGTCTTAGTTTCTTTTTATTTATCTTGGAGTTGGGGTTCTCCCACAGGAGTATTTTTGTTTTAGGGATTTGTTCCCTGTAATCTGTCTCCTTTGAGACCTTAGTTGTTGGAATTTGTTCCTTAGCTTTTTGTCTGTGTATTGGGTCCCATCAGCCATTCCACCCAGCCCTGGAGGTTTCCTACATATGCTGGCTTTGTTATTGCCATTTGAGGTCATTGAACACATGTTTAGGTGCTACTGTCAGTTCTTCCTTAAACATGTTTCAACACAATTCAACTTTGCTTCATTTGTTATTTGCTTTTCATTTGAATTCTTCATGACTTAAGTAATATGTTTTAGAGAGCAGTGTTAACTCTTCAGGCAAATATGGCCTAGCTGACATAATCCATTAAAATGATCATTTATTTCTAAAGGGACACATAGCCATGTAGCACAATAAGGCAGCAAAACTGCTCATTTATTAGACTGATTAAAAGTCATAGGGTGTGAATATGGAGAATTTATTCTTCATGGTATGCATAGCTTTCTGACCTAACATGACTTTGGAAGACAAACCTTCCCTCAAGACTTGTTTAAAAGTGTCTAATTAAGAACAATTCACAGCCTGTCACAATTTGGGGTTGCAACTATGGTTGGAATGAAAGTCAGCATGCACATGAGTCCATTAGAACTATGTTTGAGAACCACAGCAATACCCTAAGAGTCTAAAGCCAGGGCAGGCTAACCTGGGAATGGCATTCCAGGGCCCCTTCAGATTTTCCCCTTAGTTTTAATTAATGCAGACAATTAAGAGCTCAATGCTCTTAACATTTAACAAATCACAGACCCAGGGAACCTGCAGCCATGATGTCAAACTCAGTGCAATAGCGGGCAACACTGGTCTCTGTCAGTGTCATTATTCCGCTCTTGGTCAGCTACATCATTTGAAATGAGTTGTCTAAATAAAAACATTGCTAATACTTTGTGTTCAGTTACACACATAAAATGCCTGTGAAGAAGGGTAGCTTAACTGAGCAAGGTGGCATTATTTGATGCAGATGAACACCGCACAGACATGGGCCTCTATGGCACTAAGTTTGACACCTAAGGATTACAGCAGTATGTCAACGTTAGAACCTACATCAGGGGTTTTCAGACAGGGGTGCAAGTGAGGGAATGAATGTCAATTAACACATAACCTGTCTGAGTCAGCATTACTTTCTGACAGTGCAAAACACCTCATACTTTACAACTTCCCATGGATTTGTGTCACTGTTTAATTAAACGAGGTGTTACATGACCAAAAAAAAAAATAATCAAAGCGGAAAGAGTCATCCTTTGGGAAATAGGAACCATTTAAATTGAGAGTGGTGTGGAATGTCCCTAAAGAGCCAGCTGTCGGCGGAAAGTCACATGCAAGCGCATACCCTCAATCCCCTGGGACGGACCTTTTTTAACCATGTTTCTCATGAGATTACCCCTATGACATTGATCCAGTATTGCAGCATTACTTCACAAGCTTTCCATGTGAGGTTAATGGCATTTTCATGCACTGTGCTGCTTGTGACTTTCCATCTCGAGCTGTGACTGTGGCTTGTGAGACTATGGGCTTTTGTAATCCTTTGAGGTGCAGTGACATCTGTGCCTCCATTGGCTGACAGCTTCCGACTGGAACTGCTGATGTTCTCTCAGCCACCTTGTTGCAGACTGGAAATAGAAATCTAAGGCTACAGTTCCTCTCTCTTACTGCCAGTGACTACAGGGGCGGCTTTGGTTCTTCAACAATTATGTTTATATTACATCTTAAACATTAAGTAGTTGCCCTTATCCAGAGAGACTTGAACAGCTTAATTTTTTCCCCACTATCCATTTATGCTGCTGGGTGTTTACTGAAACAATTAAGTTTAAATACTTTTCTCTGGGGTACACCAGCAGTGTCCTATGTGGGAGTTGGACCTGCAACATCAAGACCAGAAATCACAAGCCCATCTCCTGAATTAACTACTTCTAGACACCACCAATGTTTCACATCTACTTCATTTATTAACAGTTAAAATTACAAAACAAAATGAAACTCTAAAATTCCCGTTCTAATATTTCCATTTGACTTGAAATCAGCGGCTCTTCACAATCTTTGCTTGCAGGTTTCAAGCTGTCCTCAACAAGCATGCAGTTAAATGAATGTCAGTCCATGGATATGGTGAAACCATTTACAGTTCTACTTGAGAAATTGTAATATTATTACAGTCTTTAGAATAAATTAACCAGATGGAAGCTATAATAATCATGCCCCTACTAGCACAATGATGCACTGAACCACACCCTTCAGACATTGGTGGAATCTAACTTGAAGTTGAACTGTTAAGTTGTGCAGGGAAGAAACTATTTTGTAGCAGTTAGCAATATAACACAGATATTGTATTCTACATTGTGTAAAAATAAAGCAGCATAGTTTTGAAATAAAACTGGCAGCAATTTCTCAAAACACAGTGCTTTGACCATTCTGCCATGAGAGTAGGCAATTAAAACAAAGCACAACATCCTTTGGGTTTCAAAGCACACTGCTGTCAGCACAGAATGACAATGGTAAAATTGTAAATTAAGCTTATATGTTGAATGCCCCAGGAGTGTCCATTCCAGCTTTGCAAAGTCACACACAGAGCCATTCCTCTGAGAGCATAATCACTATGTAACCATGCATAATCCTATGCAACTTCACAAATATTGATTAGATCACCAACCCAGAAAACAATTAGCAGGGCCAGTAACCAGCAAAGTGGCTGTTATTTAGGTGCATTCACATTGCAAACCCCAAAGAAAGATCACAACTACTTACCTGCTGTGGGCTATAAGGCACAACCAGCTGACTTACAAACAGGGGATATAAGGAATTTGTTTTAGTTTGATAGTTATCCTTAACAGTTTTTAATAGATCTGCACAATTAATAATTACAGTAGATTAAATAAGGATCATTTATTAATGAGATTTTTTCAATGTGGATTTGTTGTCATATGGTTGGTACTGCCTTCTAAGAAATGTACATGAAGTTCCTCTGGAAGAAGGTCTTTGGACACAAATCACACCAAAGCCATTCTCAGTTGTGGTTTCTGTTATTTCTGAAACTACGTCAGCAAGTCAACAAGTTTCTTACTCGCAGGGTTCTTATTAAGAGGCCCAACTGACAGTATTTGTAGCTGCTGTTGAGTTTTGTTTGAATTTTCTCTCAGGCAAAATGGTTGGCCTACCTAACTCCAGGACCTCACTGTAGTCGCTCACTCCCTCTTCAGGCCCCTGAAGTTTAGGATAGCTTCACTCCACAGTAGACTTCTTTGAAGCTGCACAGATTGTTCCAGGTTGGATGTATCCACCTCCCCTGCATCACTTAGTAGGTCGGTTCACACTGTAACTAAGGCCAGTACCAAGACTGAGAGTAACACTGCACATCAACTCTGAGTATAAATCAGTTCCCTTAAATGTCATTATAGATGAAGATACATTCACCAGTCATCAAGCCTTCAATTTAGCCTTTACCCTCTTCGTTTTATACAGAGGCGTTTTGGATTGTTCATGGTTTTCAGTTTTTCGGTTTCAAAACAAAAAGGAAAAAAAAACATTTGTGGGCAAAGAGTATGACTGTTATTCCTCTAAATAATTTATGTTGCTTTTCACTGCAAAGCAAAATGGATATGGTTAATGAAGTGTGTTCTATCACCAGACACCAAGGTTGCTACCTTTCTATTGATTCAAAATGGTACATGGACTAGAGAAATTGAATTGGAGGCCTGTGAGGGGGGTGTTGCTGAGAAAAATGCGGGATACAGTGAGGATCTGCAGAACCCATAATGCTTAATGTAATGGTAGACACAGTTTATATCTGCTTGAGTGTTCCATAAAATATAATGAACTAAAACTGAGGGAAAGTTTTTGTTTTGATGTTGAAAGCTTGATGGGAATAAAGAATATCTGCCATAAAGGCTTGTCAGAAAAAAAAATGTCAGAGAAATTTGTATTATTTTTGATTAGATAATGCAGTTTCCATTGTGTGAAAGGAGTGGTTGCTATTTGCTGCTTTAAAATGCTAACTGTGATGAGATGCTTTTTTGTGTAAAGTGACTGTAAAATGACTTGCTTCACAAGAAAAAGTTGTCACTGATGTCATGCTGGCTGAAATTAAAGTCTACTTAGATTTTTTTTTTTCATTTAACCTTTGTAGATATAGTCGTCAATATGGAACCCAAATAAGGAAAGTAAGCTATCAGTCTGCAAGCTCATTTTGAAATTCAGAACATACCTATAAAAGTAAAAGTAATTTGAAGCAATTCTGTCTACTCTCAAGGGACAGAGATATCTTAAGGCAGACAGTGTCAGTGTACAGGTCTGCCCTCTTCATTGAGACCTACCTTTTGAGAGAGGGGGGGGGGGGGGGGGTTACCCACCAATTTGTAGACACAGCTAGGCAGCGGGGCTCTTCTCTCTTTTTCTACTGCACCAGGGATCAAATATGACAGTTCCCATGGGGAGAACCGTTCGTGGTGTGAATCGGACTGCTGTCTTGCCGATTTTCCTGGCATAGGCCCGAGAGCACAAATAGAGCCATTTAATGAGAGTGAGAAGCTTAAGAACAAAAGGAGAGTGAAGACCATGGACGGGACTCTGAGGGAGGGTTAAAGAGATTAGGGCTTCAATCCTCCACTCGGAGCTCGGTGCCCCCGGTGGACAGGAGGAGCCCGTAATGAAAGCGTAGGAACTTTCGCCGGGCTTAATCGCGGCCCCGGTGAAAGCTGAGCAGGGAGCTTTGCTGGGCCGGCGAGAACTCTTCCTGAACTCGACGAGGCTTTGGCGCTCTTCCTTTCATCTCAGGTCAGTGTCAGTCAGAGACTTATCTCAGTGGAGATCTCTGCCACGGCACGGAAGCCGCAGCCCCTGTTAATGAAGAAATTAGCTGTCGGCACTTCCCTCTAGGGATGGCGTGCTGATGCTCCTCAAAGTTTGCCTTTCTCTTTCTTCCTAAATGAAGACTGTTCTGCAGGTTTTGATATGTCTCAAAAAGGGGCTGAGATTCAGTCAATCACATTCAGACTGAGGCCCAATCAAATGAACTTAGTCTGTTCCAGGGCACATGCTTTTCTATTTTAAAAAGCAAAAATTCACACCCCAATGGACGATTACTTGTTTCCAACAGAATAGAAAATACTCAAAGTTTGTGTTATAACATATATGTAATAAATGTGTAATATCTCTATGTAAGAAAATGGCAACATTGTTGTGTATCTAAAGTCATTTTTATTCATTCCACACCATTCAGTGGTGAAGCAGTGAGCTGTTCTCATACAGCCTTTAACAGGAAGCACAGGACAAGAAGCCTGGGATATGAAACTTTTTAATTTCATTTTATTGCCTTCTTTCATAAAAGTATGACAGCTATTAAGTCCTTTTCTCTTTCCTGTCTGCCACTGCCAGCAAATGGTTTAATTTATGAGTTTTGTTTTTTCTTATGCTTCATCTCTGGTTGCTGTTGGCTTCATGATCAACAAATCCATGTACAGCAGCAGTCTCTGTGGACTCATCTTATGAGTGGTCCTCAAAAACCCGCAAATGGAACTAAAATACAAACACTACCTGCATTGATAATGTCTGTTGCATTGTGTAAGATTTATGGTAAAACCATTAATATAACCATAGCAATAAATGGTACTGACTCACTTTGATTTTTACATATTCTCAAGTTCACAGAAAAAAATGATTGATATGAATTTACATAATTGACATAGTTTCATATTGTGGCACCAGGAATGGAACATTATGATACAGCATCACTCTAAAACCATTACCATTGTAATGAAAAGTGTCACCATTTCATATATTTTCAATTTTGCTGAAAAATTTATTGATGCTGATAGTTTCATATTGTGGTTCTAAAAATGTAACACTGAGGTGCAAACATTTTTCAATCCTATGCTTCCAAATTAAATCTTAATTTTCTGGTTTTTACCAAATTAGCTTATTTAGGATTTTATGGATCCTGTTAAAAACATTAATGATGAAACAATGAAGATAACTATTTTATAAATTGCCTTCAACAAGATAGATACTGATTGATTTATTAGTCTAAAGTATTATAAGTATATTATAAAGTATTATGTTATATTATTATATTAAAGTATGATTACAAATGGTCCCTTTTTCTCTTTCCAGAGTTAATCCTATCTCAGACTCTGTCAGTTTTTGTGCAGAATGATTGTGCACGGTGTAACATATTTGCATTGACTGCCTCACTGATTTGATTTATTTGGTATTTAAAATACAAATGATTACCCTGTACTATATGGTATGATTATCGCTCCGGTCATTGACCTTTTTTGTGTTTTTGGCTGTTTATAGTGAACCCAGGAGGGACACTCAGACTGGGCTAATGGGTTTCTACATAGACAAAAGGAAAATCAATTTTAGGAGGTGCTCAGATTCAGAGTGCAAACAGGGTGGTTGATAGCCTGATGTTCCACCTCTCACTCACTGTTTGACCCGAAGTTTAATTCATTTCTTACTCTGAGAGAAAGAAACGGAAGCTGCAGCTGTCCTGCAGCCTACCCACACAGCAAGGTGGGTTCCGCTAGCTTACATTATATAACCGAGACACTTAATGAACCGGGCAGAGAAACATAGTACCAGGGAGCTGGGCTTAGAGGTCTCAAACATGTTCTACCAGGATTGTCACTCTGAGGTGTATTTTTTAAAGTACAGGCCATAAGGTCAAGCCTCTGTGACTGTCATCAGGCAATAGTAATGGGAAATTTACATTATTTGCCATTGAGCTATGCATAGTGCACAATGAGCAATAAAATACTTTTATTATCTTACAATCAAAAGTCTTTCTTCATCATTTATTACTATTTTTTCATGATTTTTGTATACCTGTTTGTATAATTTATTCTTTTTTGTCTGTGCTACTTGTGTGATTAATATATGAATACTAGCAACCTTCCAGCATAAAGACTATCTTATTATCCACATTGTCTGTATTCATGAATACAAATCAACATACCTTCCACAATCAGCTCCATTTATGTCCTATTTAAGTTTTCAGATTCAAAAGTGTATGGCTAAAATACAAAGGCAATGCTAAATAGCAATTATTAAGCATGGAGCTTGCTTGAATTGCTTGAAGACAATGGCATGAATTTAATCAACATTTGTTCTTTTCCTGATTTACAACTGAATGGAAATGTTAGTTTCTTTCTTCAGCTGTGGGAAGATTACACAATGTCGTAATAAAAGCAGTCTTATGGGTGCCGATATCTCAGCTTACGAGCCAGACATCTATTTTAACACAGCTGATTTTATCCAAAACAGTTTCTCAGATTCCCTTTAAACACCATTCACTCTGTCCTATGCTCTGCCTAAAGACACAGCTCAAGGTGGCACACCTGAGACAGCACTACGGAACAATTCTGCTCTATCAAAGCACAATTTTCTTCCTTCCTTATCTTTAAAACTGATGAGCTGGAATCAATCCATTTGTCCAGTCAATTTTGACTTATGAATAAATGCAATAGTATTTCTTTCTTCATCATCTGGTGAATTCATAAATCATCACTGTAATCACTGAAAATCTGTACTTTTACAAGGACACACAGTTTGTGTTTTTTATATATTTTTTCCTTTCCTCCACCCAGATGTAACTATTTTAACAGCAAACTCCTCCTCAGAGACTCAGAGGAGAGCAGACACACACAACAGCTCCAGTCTCTGCGTGCAAAGCCAGCAACATCACTTTCTCATAAGGCCTACTGAGGACCATTAAAACACAGCTAGGTTACAAGAAAGAGGGCAAAAGAAGCAAGGAGACTGAAATGTTCATATGACTTTGCCACATATACGGTAGGCACACGAGTCACTGGTGTCTTGTGTACTCAGCTTTCATTCCATTGTGCAGTAGAGCTGACCACGGGCCGAATCCAGACATAAAGTTCAGTGCATTTTCTGTGGAATTCTATAAGTAACTAATGACTGGAGAGAGGGCTACTGCAGTCACCTAAGGAATTAAGGCACAAGAATAAAGGAAGAACATATCACAAGCACACACTGTTTACATGAGGACACAGTCTTAGCACACCAATACCACATGAGAAGAAATGACTACCTTTGGCGACTGATGTCTCTTGACGCTCTTTGATCCTGGGATGATCTGATGGATACCTGGAGGAGAGAATCTGATTGGAGGCTCGTGCTGAGACACACGTCTGAGCCGCAGCGTTTCGGTAATTACAATTTTATGAGTCTCCCTAATGCAGAGGGGGAAGATTACTCCAGGCAGAGGATGGGAGAGAAACATGAACTGCAATCAAATGCTGGTTCCATTCAATCAATCTGTGACACTCTTTGTCTTCGGTGAGGTAATAAAATACCAAAGACTGACAAATTTAACACACAACATTTTTCTTTTACTTTATCCATTCTCCCACACAAAAAATCTCTCTGAGTAGTTCATTTAAGATATCTATTTTTCACATTTCAGTGACTGCAACAGCAAATAAAATTAAAGTAGAACTGAAAAAATCACAACTTCCAAAGATACTCAGATCTTAGTTCAATGAGCCATACAACACTATGGACCTTTTCGGTAATACTCTTTGAGGTCATTTCATTTATGCTTACTAATCAATTAAGAAATATTCTTACCAAAGGTTGCGTTGTCTCTCTTATGATGTTAATTTCTTTATGCATATGGATCTCAAGGATGTTCAAGTTAAGCTCATTCTAATTCACTGACACCTGTGATATTTGCATGGCACAATTAAACAGGAAAAATAAATTCCCAAAAAGATGCTACCAATTTGACTCAGTGCTGGAGGCCTGTACAAATCCATATCAAAGTGGATTTACTGTGGAAGGATGGAGTACCACACAGTGAAGAGGTCCAAGAAACCAGGAGACCAAGAAAGAGAGACCATACCTCTGACAATAATTATCAGAGGACTGGGAATGGATCTTTCAATATCTAGTCTACAGGTGGTCTCTGCTAACAGAGTTGCATACATGGCCTTCCTTCTATGACCTGCCTGACGTCACACCGTATGTTCTTCCTGTCCCCTGCTGATAATTTTATTACTGCTAAACTATAATTTTGTGACGTCAATCAAACCCACAATGAATATTATCTCCTCAGCTAAGTGCTTTATGCCTATCTACCACAATACTTCCTGGTTGCTAGATGGTACATCCTGTACTAGTGCTCTCACTGACACTTTCTGTCCATTTTGCCACCCCTCTGCTTGGTTACTCCTCCATTTTGGGTTTGGAACTGTAGGACACAATGATTTAAACTCACAAATTAACAGAGAGTCTCTTTTCCCCTCACAAACAGTACAATTCCCTTTGGGCAGATGGCAGAATTTATGCTAAACTAGGTACAATAATGAACTAATCATATTTTGCTCTGTCTACTGCAGATGCAATAAAATCAGAAACATTTGGCCAAAGCACGGTCAAGTCATTCTTTGTAGATCTAATCTGAAGCTTAATCTCTTCTCACTCCCCCCACCCTACTCTCCAAACCCCCCAATATGAGAAAACATTTTAATTGTGGCACCTTACAAAGTGAAGTGAGTGGCTGTCAGAAATGAAGGAGATCAAGTGTGACTTTCTTTTTATGCAAGTGGTTATATCACACATTTCATTTACCATGTTTATACATGTTTATATATGATATAAGGGCTGTGAATAATGATTCATTTTAGCAATGATGATTAGATAGTGTAACATGTGTACATTAAAAAATCCCTTTTGTGCAGCTGAGATATTAATCATTAATCATAATTACAAACAATATAATATCACATACAGAACCTTTGAGACACAACCATCATTTATTTATGATATAATCACTGCACAAATAATATTGTATTAGCAAGATCTGTTAAAAGGCAAAGCAAATGGCTGCAAATGAGACCTGAACTGAACAAATGGGGGAACAAAATCAGCATTTCACTTCTTACATATCCTGCCATAATGTATCTTTATGTACGATAAGCAAAACCAGCATTTTTTTTAGAATTTTAAAATTGGATTACACGTTTTTGTCTGGCATAATTTCACATAGACATTCACATGTGGTTTGTCTTCATACAACAAAGACAGACTTTTTGATAAGTGCACGGCCTTGACTCAATCAATGTTTAATCTTTAAAAATTTACTTCAACTTACAAATAAATGCAAGCATTTGCTTTTTCCCAGAATATTAGGAGAGTCGAACATGATGATCTCTTGAAGGATAATATTGGTTTTGGTTTTTGATCAACATAATTATTCATCACTGCAGTGAGCCTGACTATGACATTTGAAAGCAGAATCAGACACAAGTTCAATTGAATGGCAAGTAGTTTTCTTCAAGGTGGAATCCACAAAATCAATGTGAGTATTCAGAGACATTTTACTGGACAAGGTAGAAGAGGATAGGTTTTTAACATGGCTTTCAGCAAATGCCTTGTGTTTTCTGCCTCCTGTTAGTCAGAAATGCACAACCAGTTACTAAGGTCATAAAATTGTGCTGCTGATGTAGTCCCAATAAAAAATGCTAATATTTTCCATATTCCATGAAGTCACTTTTAATATATTTATCATAGTCAATCTCAGCACAAAGGTGGATTATAGTTATAAACCAAAAGCAAAATTATCCTGGAATGACATAACTAACCAAACTGTATATGAAGAAAATAATGCTTGTAATTGTAAAAGTCAAAATGAATGACCGTGGTCGACTGAATCCAGACCTATATTTGATCAAACTTTACAAACCATACTTGCACTTGGACGCTGCATTTGAGAAAGCAGTTTCAGGACAAAACTAATGCCTAATTTAGGGTGGTCTTCATTCAGACTGCAAAGCGGGATTTCAAAATTTAATTTACCTTAGCTGCTATTCAACATTATGAGTTTGGCAGTAGCTGAGATAAACCAAAGTTGAAGAACGAAGGACAATGATCTAGGAATTAGTATGATACTTGAATTCACAATCGCTTTGTGGTTGGATTGAATTCCACCCTTCTTTTTTTCTAACAATACAGATGAAGACATGATTGATTCAACATTATCATTAATTATACTCTTGGCTCACCACTGGGAAAGTTAGCATTGGGAGTACAACTACAAGAAGTACAACATTGCTGGAATGCAAGTTCCCATTGGCCAAGGAGGGGATGGTTGCAGTGTGTGATTGGGCAGAAAAATGCTATGGGGGGTCACCTTTGTCTGTTCCGTCACATCTACTCCAGTGGCTCCGTATTTGGTCAGAATCCAAATCTTTCCTTCCTTCCATGGATTGGAGTCACTGATAAAACAGCCAGCTTTATATTTACAATAAACTTTGCCTTCCAGAAACAGCAGGATTCATTGGCAGCTTGTAAAGATGACAGAGGTGGAGGCACAGTTGTGAGGCCTTCACTTTTCAAGCTACCTGCAATAAAACACAGCGCATGGGTATAGCGGTTTGACAATTGTGACGGTTAGTGTGCCTTCAGATTCACACTGGATAAGCGCAGCATTTATCATAGTCATAACATTTGATACTATTTATTCAGGGTGTTTTGCGTTCTCTGTGAGACATGGCCACATTTGGCACTGGAATGGTCCACATTCAGTACCAGACTGTAGTCTTGCTCACACTGAAATACTGTGGGTCATCCAGCAGCCCAGGCTGCACAAAGTTAGTATTTCAGTTTACACCAAGTCATCTGGCTGAATTCATCATAAATCCTAAACACTAAGTTGAGGCTGGGGACCAATGTACAATCACCCATCTTATTTTCTAAATACATCACACAAAGTAGCTAACTCAATTAAATATTGACCTGAAATAGGGACAGCAACCCATATCTCTTAGTTTGATTAAGTTAATATTGCTACGCAAGTTTATGGTTTTCTTGGGTATTTACATCTGCTTTAGGTAGATATTGTTGGATCCAATCAATATTTGTCCTCAACTTTCACCCTGATTAAAATGAGTGTTGGTTCAGCAATCAGTGAAATGAACTTCTTAAGTTGTGTTTGTGAAGAAAAAAGTACCACTTAATACAAATTAAATAAATGATTCTTGTGGAATATACCTGTGGATTCAATCAATACTGCAAAGCAATCAAAGCAGAAAAATGCTGCTAAAAACCGTAATTATCCTATTTATGCAGCAATATACCACCACAAAGCAAGTTCTTCTCTTTTCTCTAATTAAACAGCAGTATCCCTGAAGAGGACTTCCAGCTTAATTTACTTGGTCATGTCAAAACCCACGACACCTACAAAAATGGCCTCTAAAATTATACAGTGTGTCATTCACAATTTGAGTAGACTTATTAAACTTATTAGCTGTAATGGGATTGGTCCATAGCAGAAGCTCTTATTCTAAATCATTACAGTATGACAAACAGTGGTTTTCAAAGACATGTTCTTGAGGCCTTTACTTGCAGATTTCTTTATTTTTATTTTTTATTTTGGGTGTTTAAATATCTAAAAATCCTGAGAGCTTGAGTTAAGCAAAAACATGGCATTACTGGAAATGTAAATGCCACATTTTAATCAGGTCATGTGAATGCATACAGTATATGTATGTGCACCTTTGTGTGTGCATATACTGCATGTGCTGGGGTGTTGAGTAAGCACCACATTCTGTCAAATAAAAAAAAACTATGGGTTTTGACTTCACTGACAAGCAATTTACTAAATGCTATGGGAAGGGATAATTATCTAAATACACAGTCTTTACAAGTCTATATATTTTTCAATCAGTTTGACAAGTCACTGAAGTAATTGATTTTTTGAAGTAATAGCATGCTGTCAGTTTGATGGTTCTGTGGTATTTTAGGTTCATTGATGTGTTTTCAAGAGACACATTAAGTTCATTGAAGTGCAATGAAGAAACAGCCTGGAGAATAGGAGACATTTACTGTGCACCTGCCATGATTGCACAGGTAGCAAAATGGTTATATTTACATTAAGAATATGTTTGGAACTGCTTTTAAATGCCTAGCTATAGTTTCTAATTATTTTTAAACTATTCTAAAATGTACAAGCATAAATGATGGCTGGATTCAATTTGTCATTTTGAGGAATGTAAAATCTCAGAAATACAAACCTCAATTTAATTGACCAGTCAACTGGATATGGTTTGAACCTGGAATCAGATTTCTACTTGCAACTTTTCATGATTCTGATACAAAATAGTAAAAATTAGCCCCAAAAAAATTACATTTTTGAAATATTTTTAAATTCAGACAGAGACAGGTTTTAGCACTCCTGCTAAAATATGCAACTTGTGGGAAAAAAGTGTCCAGCTAAACTAAAGATTCCAGACAAGTCATTACACATTGCTCATTTTATGAGGCAAATGAATGGCTAGCTAGTTAAATGGCAAAATAGCTGGACAAAATTAAAAAGAAAACGCCAGTTTTCATGTTTTGTTTTTTTTAACTGTTGTCAACTGCCCATGCAATGTATTTTTGTTACAATGTGTGCCAATGTTAGTTGACCAAAAATCTTGCTGGTTAGTATAAATTAATGAATGTAGATACAACATAGTATTTTGAAATCACTTTCATCAAATTTCAAGCATTTGTCTTTTTAATTTGTACACAATATATGGTTAAAACAATTAAACATATTAAAGTCGGATCTAATAATGACACAGGGCATAAGAACAAGTTCATGAGCAAGAGAATCCAACATCAGTGAGAGAAATACAGAATTTAAAACGATCAAGACAAAATCTCTCACCTGGTTCGCATTCCATGATGTCAAAGTTACCAAAGCTGATCTTTGTCAGAAGAAATCTTCACGTTTCATATTGACAGGGGAACAAAAAACATTTCATATTTAGACTGTACACATTTGATTGGTTGGAATGCACTCCTACCCAAAAATGAAAACAATTTGCTACCATTCTTGCATGATTGACTGTTCTGTTCTTTTAGCTATTTTTTCTGTCAAATTTGGAATTGGCAATAGAGGAACTCAGATTATCACAGCACCATCCATAGCAGCATAACGTGCAGCTGAATGCACCCACAAACTAGTGAATATTTTCCACACCATGGACCAGTGCTGTAAGAAAGATAAAGGCAATCAGAGAAGAGACACATCTCTCTGAGATGAAATAGTGGTCTTTGGGAATCCAGTGCATTGCTGGGAGGAGGTAGTGCAGTACCAACCCACAGAATCCCGGCCAAATTACACCCCAACCCTGCCTGCCTGCCCCAGCTGGAGGAAACCAACTGAATCTGGCCAACGCAGACTTTCTGCTGCTGTCAGCCCAGCTTAGAGCCAGCGATGTCCAAAGCACAGGACGCGGGTTACACACACAGTAAAGAACTTTACATGCCTGAGCCACTCGGGAGCCTAACAGTTCTGTTCTAAAGATGTGTTTAACTGTCATAAGTCACACTTTAAACAGTAATTAGAGGGCAATTCAATTTCATGCCTCTAAGTGTTTTGGAAAGTGTCAAACGGGTTTGTGGATTTCTCTGCAAATAGAACACATTCAAAGGACTCCTGTAAATGGAAACATTCATCAATGCTGCACTGAAACTCATATTCTCAGGCAAAAGTTTATTCCTCATCATCTTGCCCTTTTATTCTGAGCCAATCAATGTCGTGGTCATTATTGTGAATAATGAGTGTCTATTTCTGGACAGGTCATCATAATTAATGTGAGGGCTTCAATTCATTTTTACCAAGCTCAGCTCTCAGAGCTATAATCATATATGGTGACAATAATGGAACTTGCTTATGCAAATACAGTTTGCTGTGCTTTTTGGGTAATATGAATTATTAAAACTTAAAAAATGGAAACATAACACGAGATAATTTAATTAATTAGAGATAATTTAATTAATTAGATTAATTAAATTACAAGAACTGATGTTTCAGAAGAGACATTGAGATTCTACAATCTGAAACATCTGCATATTAAGTTACTCTGTCACTGATATTGTACAATTGGGTTTATTGTGGACCAACAATTTTTATCCATTTTGCTTAGAGCACAACCTAGCATGCCATTACAGCTACAGTTTTTAGTGTGCTACAGCACAGATTGTCATGTATTTCAGTGTTTCTTTCTATGCAGGCTAGAACAAAGCACAGCAGTAACCCTCCATTTCACATGGATTTCATCTTAATTCTGTGGTCTGAACCACCATAAAAATATCAACAATTAGGTAAGCAGTGACTCCACCCAATAAAAGATTGACATTCTATTGCAGGTTGTGATATCACCTTCACAGTTAGTATCTCTGAGGTTCTCCTATACATTATGCATTATAATTATACAATTATAATCTTACTAGATGTGCATTCTGGGGCCTAGTCATGGTGGAGTGCATTGTGGGCCCCAGAATTTGTGAAGCATATTATGGGATCTACCTTTGTGGTCTTAATCTTGTTCCCTGTAGCACAGCTCCATCCTTTAAGATCTGGGAGAACCTTACATTCCTCTCCATCCAGACAGGGCTGCATCTGGCACCACCACTTCTGCTCCACGATAGAGGCTACAGCACACACACACACACACACACACACACACACACACACACACACACAGATGAACAGAACAGCTCTGACCTGCCACAGTAGGCAAGAATGACCCTGAAGCTAAGACTTTTCAGAGCTAATTTTTATCACAGTATTTCAGCTTTATGCAGAATCTGTGTATTACTAACAGTCCCAGAGCAGTGTCATTGTTTTTATTGTTCCTTTATTGATATTACTGTTTTTTCTGCCATGATAACCTTGTAAGCCACCTAGGATCAGAACATCAGCTATATAAATAATAATAATACTTCAGAAACTATGAATACATTTGCACAACTTCCTTCCCCCCGGTGAAATTAAATATATATCTCATTTCACAGCGACAGGATCACTATTAAGAGAAAATGAGATTTGGTCAAAATAAGAACCTGTCACTTACATCCCTATTATTGCTGTAATTTAAGGATTACCTCTCTAGGTATTACTGTACATTAATATGACATTACGGAAATGTTGTTCAAAAGGAGTAAAATTGGATTTTAAATCCCATGTTTCTATATTCAGAACTAACAGCAGGAAGAGTGCAGTAATTTTATGCATTGACATAATTTCCCAGGTAGACTTCTCACAGTTGTTAGGCTTATTAGAATTGCTGAGCTTAATATCATAGCTCTCAAGTAAGTACAGAGAGTACCCCAAAGCAATTTTCACATACGAAACAAGCCACAGAAGTCATTGGGGAATTTCAAGAGATGTGACTGTGAGCCAGCTGATAGAGAGGTAATGAAATGTAGTGTGTGAGGTCATCAGGAGGTCAATGGACCTGCCAGAGACCCCAAACACATCCTAAATTGGAAGCATTCATAAACAATAGAATTTAGACACAACACATGTTCAGTCTGTGTCATGTTATGTATGTCTTGTTCTTTGTTAATAAGATACAATTAATGTTTTTTAAAAATTAATCACAAAAAATTGAGACAATCTAACATTTAAGTCATCAGGCAGCAATGCAAGGTCAGAAAGCAATCATCCCCATAGAATTTCTGATTTTCATGTCTATGCATATCATAAACGTGCTGTATGTACAGTATACCCATACCTCGAATGGGATGAAAGTGACAGTCAGAGCAAAGCAAGGAATATCATGCCAAAGATACTACATCTAGGTGCACCATCGCACCATTTTGAAAATGAGGCTTGCAATAGAGAAGAAAATAGACTTTTTAATTATTATTTTTTTTAATGGAACGTACCATCCACGCAGGAGGGGGCCGCCCGGGTGGTCCCTGCCACTTGTCCAGGGAAACAGGAGCACTTTACAGTCTGGGACCGCTCCTCTATTTTGTTCTTATTGCAGCAGCGGTGAATGGCCACCACTTCACAGGTCCCTGTTTGCACATGGTGTGCTGTGGAAAGGAGAAAGACAAATGAACCCCCTTTTTGTTTCCTTTGGGCAACAACTGAGCAGTATGGCAAAATGCGCACGCATTATGTGACCAGACTTGGAGGTTTAAAGTCCGGGTGGAGTTCTGTTGTCTCAGCCTTAAGCAAGATTCTTAAGACACAAAAAATACCTTTCCAACAATACAAATGGATAACATGAAAAACAAAATGCAAGATAGATAAATCTCCTCCTATAATGGCATTTGCGAAGCAGATACATTTTTTAAGGCAGCTGCTTCAGGGTTGTAGACAGCTTGTTTAAAGAAAAATACAAAACAGAAAACCACATTTGTGCGCTGATATCTTTAAGAAATTACAAGGCAATTTCTGTCTCACGCTAGCTTGTCTGAATTATTTAGAAACCGAAATGTTCCATGCCCTTCTAATTGCACATGACACATCCAATTAAGAAGTTGTGATACCTCACCTCGAAGTGTACTGCTTGATACGCTGCTGCAGATGAGAGAACGTTTGAATACGTAAAAAGTAGAACCCCAGTGTGCATTTTCCTTTTTGTTTATAATTAGCTTTCTGGGTGGGCTGAGGTGTGGGTTAAATCAAACGGGAAAGTGCTTTGTGCTCGTCTTTGAATAATGCATTTGAGTGTTCAGTTTTTGGATCCATGCTTTTCATAGACAGCAACCAGTTAACTTGAAATGTCTATGTGTGAAACTATTCAACTATCCAAATTAACACTCAGAGTAAAGGAAATGGCAAACAACCATTTGAGTGAGCAGAAAACAGAGTTTCTTGATGATGGCACAGAAATGACTCAACAACCAGACAGACGGGTTGTATTTTAAAACAGAATCATTGTGAGGAGAAATCTGGAAATCTAACAGAGGAGAAAGGTGATTTTTCCCTTTTGTAGTAAATCACTCCAACATTCCCCAGAGAAGCTATGTTTTCAGGAATGTGACTGCACAAACAAATGAGAAGAGACTTTTAACTGATAATCCTGCCTACTTTACCGTGCTGTAACACAATATATCTTGATTCATCAATGTTATTTCATAGGCATACAGGAGTTTTTGACCACAATGGTTCTTTTTTCTTGAAGCCACCAGACAAAGATCTGTTATACAATTGTAATGAAATTTCTGACCTTCCAGGCCCTTGTCGTCAACTGTGGGAAACAGAAGCACTTATCATGAAAATCTAATCCAGCCACAGCAAGCTTGCAGGCCTGTTGCAAAACCTTACCGTTGTGGTTCATGGTTCTGAACAGTTGCTCAGTAGGCACTTTTCATTTGCAGTTTGCTTTGACTGGCAAGAATAGTTGATACAACAGTGAAACATATGTCCTTCTGTCCTAAGGATAGTCACGTTGGTCTCCGAGGTCATGCAGGTCAGCCCCTCCTATTTTTATTGATTTATGGATACCAGACGAATTGTCGTATAGTTTGTGGAAAAAATATGAGGTTCACTCTGATATATAATACACTCTACTCTCTGTAACAAATATGGCATGGGCTATAAGGTCCCTCTTCACAAATTATGAATGAGCTTTTCAAATGAAATAAAGGAAATTAAACCAATACAACAACCATATACGTACATATTCAACTGGGTAATATATTACATACACTAGAGTTTTAATATTTCAAGTGTTCTAACATCAAAAGCTTTCTCAAAAAGCCACTGACGCCTTCCTTATTGTTCTTTCAGAAGAAACTGCTTGAAATTCAAATTCAAGTGTTTGAGTAAAATGTGAAATATACTCCAGCTTACCCTGATCATGCACTAAACATACTGAACTGGAGACTTTGTGAGACTGATCTAAGAAAGTGGAGAGGTGCTGTTATTGTGAAGTAGATGTTCACTGAATGGAGTACACCTTTAGAGACAGCAAAAATTCTCCAGTGGGATCATATGGAATTGACTTAGACCACACATATGGCCTACTTATTACTTTTGCTGTGAATAAATGCAATTCAAAATATAGTCCAATGCTAATCATAGTGGAAAACAGCTGATCCTCTGCACTGTACTGCCCAATAGAGCACGCTCTCAGTCAAAGGTGAGGTGTTCCTCATGGAGGACACAAAGCATGGGTGGACATCCGGCCTATTGCAGAGATGAGAAGAATGTTCTGGCAAAGCTCAGATGCAGGTCTCTGACAGCCCAATGTGATATTTGCATTTAGAGGGAGCCGCCCGGAGCTGGTCGAGCTACGCCTGTGACAATCTGTTTGGAAAATCCTTCAGGCACAGTCTTGCAAATTAGATTAGGAGGTGACACAAAATTTATTTTGCGTGCGACAATACCATTTCCACCGCGAGCTCCGCACATCGAGAGTTATATGAGGGGAAACAGAAAAGCAAGATGCCTGAGCAGCACCATGGGATTGTTGCAGGATATTCGTTCATTTTATTAGACATCTGTTTCCATGTTATCGGCTTACTGATTTCTCACCCACAAAGCATGTGTTTGTGAATGCAGTGAACCAGTTGCTTATGGATGCTAAAAAGTTCTTCCATTTTCCAGCTGTCTGACTCCAAAAAAGACTTTAATTTAGCTGTCAAGGTGGATCACACATTTACAGAGACATGCTAAAGAAGTCTTGATTAAACTTTACTTTGGGGTCACACTTAATTAGGTTTGATTGTAGTGGTTAACAGAATGCTGATCTGTGCTGAACAACTCTTTCATTTGAACTAAAGAACTGAAACACAGGGAAGAAAAAGATATACCTTGATTGTGTGTTGACACTGATAAAGCAATGCATAAAGTTACTTATTCAACGTATCTTCTGAAACAAAATTTTAAAAAGCCAATAATATGGTATATTTCATTAATTATTAATTAGCCATCTATGCACTATACATGTTATGAATCCAAATAAATTACAGTGAGGGACACCCAAAGCATTTCTCATGATAAAGGTGAGTATGTATGGGTTGCTTTGTACTTGGATTTGAAACCTGGGAAAGCTGAGGCCAGAATTAAGCAAGTCTCTGTAATGATATACATAATTCAGTCAAAACTTGATGTGAGTCTTTTTAAAACATGCTACCCTTCACCGAGACAATTTGGAAAGTTCAGCAATCATGAAAATTAACTCTCCACATCATTATTGGAGAAAAAAGGAATAACACTCTTATTCATATGTAATAAAAAGTTAAGTACAAATGTTAACTGAATCCCAGCCTAATTGCTTTTGATTGGGCCCCATTCCAAATTACTGTTGGAAGTAGTATTGATGCCCAGTAGGAGACAAGCCTAACAAGTCACCACACTGCTGACCTACCTCTTTGAATAAATATTAAATAAAATGTGCAGCATTTCCCCCCAGACTATCATTGCAGTACAGAAATCTCCAGTGACCAACTAATTAAAATAATGGCTAAACAAGATAAAAATGCTCTTGCCTTCAGGTACAATTTAAGAGCCTTATATGAACAGAAATTTTTTTGTGTATTTCCGGGCAGTATATATTGCCATTATGAATGCTTTGACAAAAACTGTGCTGTATTATAAAGAATTCATCCATGTCTACTACCTGTTCGGATGTTAAAATGCAAAGCACATGAAAAATAAGTGGCTGGAGCATGAATATGGTCATGTTTATGCAGATGCTACTGACAGAAATGGAAAATCAAATCTGTTTTTTGCACACGCCAGCAAAACAAATGTGCCACATCGGTAAGTGGACAGAAATCCTTGATATTAAAAAAAATAAAAACAGTACAAATAAGTAGGATGCACAAATGCATTCAAAAGTATCTAATCTTTATGCTGGCAAAAATCAACATTTCTTTCCTCCCCACTGTCATGTTTTGCTTTTGTTCTCGGAGAAAATTGCATTTTCTTTACTTTGGGCATGTTCTGAGAGTTATTCATCCCTTGAATGATAATGGTTTTTCAGCAACAGAAATAACGCTCGTGGGAAATTAAAGACTGCTGAAGTTATCTGATATAAATTAAACGCATCTGAGATTACGCCGATTCAATTCCTACTAAAAGGACGGACGCCTTGAGCAGAGACTGCATCAGTCGCCGGTTGTGTCAAAGAACACCATATTCCTTTCAACATGGCAAAAAAATAATCTCCACTAGTTATGAAATCTGTACAAAGTGGTCACGAATCAATCAAGAAAGGTCCTTAACTTTGACTTGCAAATGAACGAACGCAGCTTGGTGAGTTCAGGACAGTCGTTTAAATCCAAGCCTTCGAAAAGTTCCAGTAACGGCCTCTACCAACTAAAACAGACTCCCACAGACTTCCAGTCATTGTGCTGGCAATATGTTCAGTCGGGGCAATGCTAGATGCTCGGAAATTAGAACAATGCAGGTGGGTTGCTCTACTCTGGGGAAGAGTATCCCTTTAACTTTCATATACGCCTTGAGAGGCTCGCCTGACACTGGTTTTTGATGGGCATTATACGCGTTCTCTTATTTTCAGTCCTTAATAACCTGTCACACTTTGCATTGTGGGCACAGAGCCTTGTCTCAAAATTTCTCTGGCAGCATTATGATTATGAGAATGTTCAACATGATTCTCACCCCAAGGAGTCACATCTCCTCTTCTCGCTTTGGAAACTTACAGTGAAGCTAAAGGAGTGAGCCAGTCATCTACATTTCCAATGCTGCCACACTCTCCTACAGACTGTGACTGTGCATGAGGAAATCTCACCAGAGAAACAAGAAGGGACAAAGAATAGGGAAATCATTTGCGCTAGCAAGGTATTCTTAATTTAGCATAACTATTCATGGCTACAGCTAATGACAGTGAGGAATTCAACATTGGGATCAATCTGTCCTGTGAGGGTTCACAAAAATACAATTTTAAACCCGGTGGCCTGAGACAGGAAACAAATTGGATGCAGACAAGATGAATAAATAGGAGTCAGTTGAGCTGTGTGGCCACAGGCAAATGTGTGACAAAGAGAGTGGTGCTAACCATCCAGGCAAAAGTTTTCTATTCCCCTCATTTATTCCCCTCATTAGAAAGATGACTGGGTCAATTACTTCACAATCTACTAGGATGAGGATATTCTCATGTAATACAATTACCGTAATGCACAATGGTCACAGGGGCAGAGAAATAACTGAAATACAGGCAGAATCATTTTTTGGAGGGGCAGGGGTGTGATCAAAAAGTTGTAATTGGAACATTCGTTTCCCAGGCAACTTTGCTTACCATCTGAAATAAACAGGTAATCTATTTGTGTTTGTAAGCCTTTTAGCAGCATAATGCGGAGTGTATGAAATTTTCTGGGAAAAACACCCTTGCACTTTAAGTTATGACTGCCATTATAAAGCGGATAGGCCAAGCCCTCCAGAAGCTGTATGGACCAGTGGACATGTGCACATGATTTTGCATGGGGTGATGCCCATACTCCTTCATATACATGTGGATAACTTTCACAGTGGCATTTTTACTGTATGTTAGGACTGAATGGATTTACACCTGCAATACTCTTTATACGATTTTCTTATGGTCAAATAAAAGAGGTTTACAAATAAACAAAGGAATGTGAGACTGTAATTGGCTGTATAAGCCAAACTGCACCCTCTCTGATGAGACTGAATGAGCTTTGCCTCACAGTAGCTTTATGGTAAGTATCCTGAGGCAACGCTTGGAGCTTACACTGCTTACAGTTTCACACATCACCCTTTTAAACAGCTGTATGCTTTCTCTTCTTTTGAAATGTATTTCATTTCTCTTCTGAAGTTTGGAGTTGCTGCTGTGTCACCTGGAAACGGCCTAATCTGATGTACTCAAAATGATTGTTTCTTACGGTGCAGGGATGACCGGTGGAAACCTGGCTGGCGTAGACCTACACTCTGCCCCTGTTAGCACGGATACAGTGTTGTCCAGTTGCAACAGACTCCTGGTTTCAGACTGCCAGTTGTGTTGCCATGGCTCAATGTGATGTGAAGGCCACAGAGCCCGGTGCCCTTTGTCAGCTTAATAGGGCCTCAATAAGCACCGCGACATGTAGGCTCAGACCACATCATGGAATAATCACCTCTATAGAAGTGATGGGCTACAGGTTTCACACTTACCTTTCTGCCCTTCTGTCGGCTCTGGCTTCTCCCAAAGGGTAAGCATGCAGACCATTAGTAGTATTGTCCCTTTGTTGGCTTTTTGCATAAATCTCTTATTCATCCTACAGGAGAGATGGAAGAAGAACAGACAAAAGTCATTACGATTACGAGCATAGGAGGACAGAGTTCCTTGAAACTGGACTTCCTTGAGTGATTTCTACTTTAGTATCACTGTGATCCTGATGTCCTCATACCTACTTTGTAGTCGTCAGCTTTATATAAATGCATTTTTTTTCTCTTCATTAGTTATGAGAACATGAGCACGTAGAAAAGTGAAATGATGACAGCAGTCTGTTTAGTCCATCTTAGCTCGTCATTTGCCTATGAGGACGAATAAACAGACGCGTGCCCGCTTCATTTATTTCCTGCAAGCTAATGACATCTTAATGAGTAGAAAGTCTGCACAATTAAGGTCTCTTCAAAACTGGCAGCATGTTGCAAATGTTCATTTACTGAACACCAGACAAGGCAGAAAGTCTTCATTAGCAAAACTGTCAATAATTGCGACTCCTTTCAAAAAGTTCACAAAAGGGAACTGTTTTTAAAAAATGTCCTGATGTATGAGCGACAGTATAGTACTGTGATTAAGGAACAGGGATTGTAAATCAGAAGGGTTCAAATCCAAGATGTACAGCCATTGTACCCTTGACTTTGAGGCAGTAATCTTAAACTGCATAAGTAAAAAATGTCTAGAATGTAAATAATGTATGATACGCATCTAAATAGGAGTTTGAGTCCCAGCCACACGTATACCAGCTATGGCTGCAAGCCTGCATTGGTGGTGAAAAATATGGATTGGCCTCGACATGGAAAAACAGAGGAAATGTGGTAAGCCAGGTAAAGTCAGTCTCTAAGGGCCTCCAGGGCTGCCATATGGGCATATGCTGGCTCTGGATTCCTCCTTGGTTTGTGGAGAAGGTTCACATGGGGCCTGATAGAATAGCACAGTTTGAGAAGGAAAACATTATACGCGGTGTAAGCTGCTCTAGATAGGAGTGTCTGCTAAGCAAAACAACAGCTAATTTATGCTGCATTTCATGAATGCTTGTGAAAACACTGTCGCACAGTGTAAGCATAATTATATAGGTTTCTGAAAAACATTGGCACAGCAGATTTTTTTTTTACCATGTTTTTATAACACATGAATTTTACAATGTTATCATTTTAATACTGTAAAAAGCCACACATAGATGCTCCCCTGCCTGGCCGGGGCCTCTGTACAGTCACACAGAAAGTGGAGTCTGGGGTCCGGGATCCAAATGCAGGTATGTAGTCACACTGGGTCAGGCTGACCGTCATTGATCATGGGGGCACAGTCTCTCCATTTTGTCTTGACTACTGTGACAGGAGTCGTGAGCCTTTAGACGAAAAAGGTGAAAGCTCTCCGTACCTGCAGGCCACACTTCGTAGTGCAGGGGAAATGAAAAGACTTCATCTTATTAAAACCGGCCCCCATCACCACAGCCAAGAACTGCGATCCACCCCCCTTCCCCCACAAAATGGACTTCTTACTGAGGCTTTGTGGCAGGAGTCTCACAGACTTCACCTGACAGCAGGAAACGATGAGATTCAGAGTTACTCTGAGACTGTAATTACTGGGACACACGAGGTGCTGTGTATTAAGGCTTGTGCTGCATGCTCAGTAGACAGCCTGTCCTATGTCCTCACACACTGGACTTATAGATTCATAAACCCGACCTTAGAGCTGTGATACGTATTTGCCCATTTTATGATGTCCCTGCTAAACGACCTGCCTTCAGAGACAAAACAATAACAAAGCCTAACTTACCGTACATATATGTTTAGCCTTGTTTTTCACAGTTGGTGGGGTGAAATGTAATCGTGGAGGGACAACTGTTTAAACAATTCCACAGAAGACCAGTTTTTTAATTTCAGTATGCATCCTTCATATAAGTGAATGATGAGGTGGTAAAGCAAGAATTGAATCAACAAGCTTTTCGGCAACCAGTGATTTAAATATCACGTCATGGTATCATTTTGCATAAGGAGAAGTACTACTTCAGTATATGCTGAAATAAAATGTGGCTTGAATTTATTTGTCATCGTAGTAGTTTGACAGAGGATTCGCGTCAAATTTTAATTACAATTACGGTTACAAAAACAGAGAATTTTGAGCAACTGAACCTTTGGGAAAACATGAATCTAAATGACTTCAGTCAGAAAGCTACCTTGAACAGACCTTTCTGTTTTTGTGTTGGTCTGTCCTTGCCAACTACATGAGAATGAGATCCTTATATTTCATTCCAATTAGTTTTATACAGAATGTGAAACAATAAAAAAACAGTAGAGCTGGAAATGACTTTTAAAGTTATTTTCTCATTAAGTAAACTTCAGAGAGCTTCTGGCGAGTTTTAATTGTATGTTATATTTGAATATGACTTCATGTTTAATGCATGCTTGTTTATAACAGAATATGCCCAGAAGGATTATGCATAATTAATGCTGCTAGACTGTGGACAGAAACAAGAAAATGTAACACTTAAAATTTTATGGTAGCAAAACAAGCAATTTGGATCATTAATAAAAATGCATATATTAAAAATTGAATATACATATATTAATTTGATGTTAAGACAGTAAATTTAAATTCAACAATGCCCTTTGTCCTTAACTTTGAGTGTCAATTTTTTAATAAAATGTAGTGGTCATCGAACTCTGTTTGGACAATGGTGTTTCAGAACAGAAATTACAGTCATTCTGGGTAATATTGAGAGCAAATTTCAGTGCAGTTAGACTCAATCTGGGTAAGGTCTCATTAACATGGAGCACAAGATCAGGACATAGAGGTTATGAATGCAAATAAATTTGAGTCCTGCACTAGAAAGTGTCCACAGTTTTGTTTTTTCCTTTACTTTTTAGCATCTGATAAAAACATCCTTTTAGTTTAAAACAAACTTTTAAGCTTCCTTACATGTACTTATTAAATCTGAAACAGATTCAGCCAGTCATGATTTAACTCACTAACCTAACTAACTAACCTCTTGATAGCATTTTTCCTCAAATTATATTTTATGTCATCCATGCCTGCAACACAGAAAAATTGACTTTTTCACATATCCATTAGTGGACTTGCTGGCAAGGTCATACATGTTGCAATAGCATTAGCAAGATAAGATAGTTAGTGGTTGTTTAGGTCCACCAGTGTTTTGCAATATTGTCCCTACAGGCTTTGCGGAATTAGTCATGCCTGGTGGTTTAGCTGGTTTTAAGGGAGTCAATAGGCTGTGGTATGCAGTGAGGGCAGCTCCTCACCCTCTCCAGGTCTACCTGTGCACCCCCTCACAGGAAAAGAGAGAGATTTTACTTTTATCTCCCAATGGCAAGCAGTGAAAAATTTGAGGGCAGCATAACTCCAATGTTCAGGTTACGCCTCATGTCAGGGGCTCATTCCTAACCCTTGTACATGACTGTGATTCACTTCAATAAAACCTGTGATCACTCATTTCGGTTTGGATATTTCTGTCACTGTAAAAAATACACTGAAAAGCGTATCCGTTAGTGTGAAATCCAGACCAGATGAGTCCCAGCCGCCTCCTGCACGATCATCCCAAAAGTACTGAGCTGAAATCCAAGGCCCCCTGACTATATGCTGCAAGCTTTAGCTCTCAGAAATGTTCTGTCACCGTTGCTTAAGACTGAGAAAAGTCCGCTGCCTACGTGGGGAGCCAGTTACCTGTCCTTCGCTTGCCTAATTGAAAAGGAGAGGTCAGACCCCCTGCTGTTAGACAGCACCAGTCTCAAACCATGACTACACTCCTTCACATACCACCATACAGCTATTGCACCTTCTGAGTGAGGACTTACATTAGCAGGGATCAGCCCACTTCCTGTCTCAGCCAAGAACAAAGGCATAGGAAAAGGTTAGGGTCCTGACAGCCCGAAATTGGACAGCAAACCAAGGTATATGCCATTGAGAGCTTCTGAAACAAAATTCAGCTCACAACTAACTAACATTTTATTCATCAAAGTGCCTCTTGCTTGTTTGCTCCTGTTATATATGTACTGAAAATTGATGAGGGACAACAGAGGTCTCACTAATATTGGATGGGTGGTGACATGCTGAAATCAGGACAGGACAAAGACAGTGCTCCTTCCTCTGTGTCTTATGGTGTTCTCCATGACACCTCCCCCTGAATGCTGGATACAGGAAACCAAAAGGGTTTTTTCTTTCTTCAATTGCATTAGCGTTATTACCCTCTGTCATTTTCCCCATAGCCGTGTGTACGTGACACAACCACATAAGCATTCTGAAACAGAGCCATTGTACAAACAGGATCCCTACACGCTTTCCAATATGATAAACAACGATTGCTCACAGTGTACAACATGCAATGTCCCAGGTTTATGAATTTCACGCAGAAGAAACATTTCTTTGATGCATTGACTTGCAAATACAGGAGGGCGGTGGATCCATTTCCCCAGACAGATTGCCACATTAAAGCGGCTGCTGAGTAAAAGGAAGAAGCAGAGGTGAGAAATAGAGGCAAACTGGAATCGAAGCTTCCAGCTTTTCAAGAAAAAAAAAGTTAATAACTGTTAGATTTAACAACAAGCCAGTGAATATAGAGGAATAAAAGAAGGACTGCTTTAATTAAATAATACAGTATCGCATTGCCACAAGGAGCTCAAAATACATGCATGTTCAGCTTACTCTATATTCTGCTATACATTACTTTTATATGTGAAGACCTTAAAATGGCTGCAGAAAAGAAAAGCTACCATACATACAAATAATTATGCATTTATTTTTTGTGCATACTATTTGAATAAACAGTGCACAATTACTCAAAAGAACCATGGCAGAGTAAAAAACAAACTCTTATGGTATGTACTGCCAGAAAGAATTTAATATATTTTGACTAGCATCTTCAAAACATCTGCCTGAAGTCAAAATCTACCCGTATTTAGGGTGGATTGATATGAAGAGGAGTATCACACAGTGGACTAAAAAAACCCAAAGTTCATATATTTTAATACCTGAAAAAGAAGTGACTGTGGTTTGTTTATAGCTGCATGAAGGATGAATTATGCTGACAGCTTGCAGTGATCACAATGGTCCTTCAAGTTTCAGACTAAATATTCTGCAGGTATTTTTGATTCCAATATTTGGCTTTGACTGAGAAGAGGAAGCAGATGGAAGGGTTGTTTTTTCTTGTTTTCTCCTTCTTAGCTTGTTCTTTACACAAAACAAAACACACTTTTGTTTCTGTTTAAATATACAAAAATCCTGTGCAAGTAAATACTAACTATGTCTGTGTATTGCATACAAATTGTATTGAATACAAATTTCAATACCATTCAGTACCATTCAATTTTGGAATGACAACAAATTAAGTCTGAAGTGAAAAACATTAAAATACAATCAAAAGTAGGGATACGTGTTAGAATGAATTAGTTACAGATGCTTAATAAATGATTAATAACTCCACGACACATTAAATATAATTTAAAAACCACTGTTGGTGGTTAATTAACAGTGCTATTAAGGACACCAGGGTTGAGAAGACTGAGATGACTCCCAATGCTTGAACATGCATGCAGTATGTTGGGGTGATAGGGGTACCTCACAACTACAAATGCAGCATGCTGTCATTCAGCTGGCATGGAGTACAGGAGCATATACTGTACATTATTCTCACAATGCCAGATAACTTCCTTTTTTCAGAATTTTGTCCCCATGGGTCAGACTTTGTTATCCCTCCACGTTTGAGCGTACGAAACATCCAGCTATAGCTATCATTTGGAAGCTCTCACAAATTTTCAGAATAACATACTGAAAGTAATGAATCTATATTGAAAATTATAATTTGTTCTTGGTCAAAATGCAATTTCTTCTTTTTCTCCAAAATTTAGTTTTTTGGATGTTAGCTTTGTGAATCCTGCAATTTATTTGCAAAATCAATGGCCTGAATCACATTTTCTTTACTGACCAGTTCTTCGAGTTGGATTCTGTCATATTAACAAAAATGTATACAAAAAGATACATATTTACTACTATGGGGGTACAAGTTCCTTCCTTTTGCAATAATTATAAAAAATATTTTAAAATAAACAAGCTTAGACAACTTCAAGTTTCAAGATTGAAGTTATAAAAAACATTTGTCATTACAAACATATAGTGTTTGCTTTATATATGTGAGTATTTTTACATTGAAAATGTTCTTGTAGAAAATGCATGCAGTTCTGATTGTAATGTTGTTTGACATTTGTCAAGGACAATTGCAACCTCATGAATAACAGCTATCCATTTTTATAAACCGTGGAATGAACACACACGATTCATTCAAAGTAAGTATAACACATTTAATTGTATTAATATCTGCAGAATAGAAGTATTACAAAAATACAGAGTGAATTTTGTCTTGCAGTAATTCCTCTGTATTTAGACAGGACCTATTACATAAAGTTCACAGTCAAGTCACAAATGCATTCAGCTGAAACTTCAAACACAATTTAACAAATCTTTGTGCGAGACAGCAGGTGCTATGACCCCCTTACTTAACAGAATTTCTCTCAGTGAATCTTTGTCCTAAAATGTCTTTGTGATTCAGTCCAGTCATACACGTATGATGTAGTGCTGTGCTCTGAGGCGCAGAGCCCCTGACCCCAGGTCAGTCCAGCGGCGATGTGTACTCTTAACATTGACAACAAAGATGTATGTCTCACTTCCCCATTTTATATAGAACGCTGCATTCTTGGCAGTGGTCAAGATTAACATTAAACTAAGTTTCACATTTATTTCAGCTGCTCAGTAGGCTTGAGGGAAAATCAATAAAGATCCATATTTTTATATACGATTTTTCACTGACATATTGTGATAAATACAATATTCAATATCAAATTTACAATTCTTTTTTGTTTAGGCTACATTTCATATCTAAATGGCGGCTGAACTGCCTTAGCAAGCTTGTGGATGTATGTGAGGGTCTGATGCAGAGAGAGAGAGAGAGAGACAGAGAGAGAGACAGAGAGAGATCCAACAGTGTATGTGTGTGTATGTCTGTATTATAGTTTTATAGCAGCCACTGAACCCTTCGCATGTCAAACTGCTGAAGCAACTTGTGTGGTTTGGATAGCAGTTGAATGTGAAATCGCCTGGGAAAAATGGCAACCATTTGCTGCTGGCAGGGGTGCTGGTGGGTCAGTAGGGGGTCGTCTTCCACCTAGACAAAGGAGAACTCCGTTGCCCCTGCACAGTGATAGGGCAACGTGCTGTAAGAGATGTTAAACCGTGGTCCCGACTCACAGCAGTCTGTAAAGGTCCCGCAGCATTTCTCTAAAGAGAGGGGGTGTTGACCCTGGTGTCCAATTCAAATTCCCATAAAAATTGTTTCTCTACGTTGGACTACATATTGACCACCTTTATTTTATTGGCTGTGCAATCCCTTGCAGCCCATACCAACTTTGACTCCCTGGGTCACTGCAAACATACCTGCTAAAATAGAGATGAAAGAAACTGTAAAAAATGGAATGTCACAGCTATAGAACCATTACCTCAGTCGTCTGATTTATTTTGCATTTACAAAACAGCCTAAGACTCTCCAGAGAATGTGCGAACGCTATTTAATGAAACAATTACCCTGATCCCATTTGCATTTTCAGCCGAGAATGAGCCCTATTTAATCACACTGTCCAAAGGTCATGCCGTTTGAAGAGAGTGGCTCGACCGCTTAATCAAGCGATCGGCCAGCTTCTTTCACTTCACACCCCTGTTGTGGATAAAATATTCCTTTGGTTTTCCTTATCGCATCAAAAACTTTGGTCTTCTAACATTTCAGTCTATTTTTAAATTCTGCACCAACAGTCACATTGAATCCCTCTGCCCACACCCCTGAACTGCGGCCTTCCTCTGTTTCATCTGAAAAGCTGTCTCATTACGCACGTTGTCTATTTCCGACCCTGGCTGGTAACATCCTATTGCCGAGGCTTTATGAATTATGAATGGCCTATTCCTCGCGTTTTAGTAAAGCATCGCATGTCCAGTGGACTGTACTTTTAAAGGCAAAAGTAGACGAGTCGGAAGACGACTCCTTCGTGGTAACATTGCGCTGTGACCTAGGTAGTAAAAATAGGAGAAGACAGACAGCGGTATGCTCGGGCACGTGTACAGCAGTCAGTCAGAGATGTACTGCAGAGCTTAGACGTGTTTCACAGGGCAGGAGGGCCAGCTGAGAATGTGTCACGCTCATTTGAATTAAATCCCTACATTTTTTCCCATGAAATTGAGAACTGAACTGCTACTAATGCCTGCAGTATAAACTATTTTCCTCCTCAAAGAGTCTGAGAAAATCACTGAATGAATGTTTTGGATTAAAAATGGCTTTAAAACAACAACAAAATAAACAGCCTAGACTAAGATTTTCTATGTTGCTCTATGATGAAACATAACCAAATGAGAATTGCCTGTATTTTGCTGGACATATAATAACAATCATACAGTTTAAAAATCTGCCTTGTCACACTGTTGACTTGGTATGTCCAACCAACAGATTTCCTTGATGTAGTTCACAAATACTTATTGACTTTTCCCCAATGACTTTCAATTGATTTTTTGTGCCAATTAAAAAGGCAGGGTACAAAGCAATTAACCCACTGGCAATTTTTCATAAAACAGCTCTAGGTGCCTTCAGAAATGGGGCTGGGTTAACAAGCACACAAAGTGAAAACCAACACAATACAATTTTAGATTACATAGGGTTTGAATATTTTATACAGGCTGGGACTTATGTATTATTCTTTTAACTAACACTTTATAAGGATCATATTGTCCTATAGTAAATTTGCTAAAACATAGTCCTCATCCATTGAACATGTTAAAGTACTGACTCTGTGATATGCTATTCCAACTGACAAAGTTAGCTTATTGCTACTGTGGTTACAGTCTTCATGTGTCCCTTTGTTTATTTTGTTTTTTTGAGTATGTGTAGTGTGCTGTTGGTCAGGGGGGTGGTGGGGTGGTGGGGTGGGTATAAAGCAGGATATTGTTCGTGAGTTCAAGTACCTGTATATGTGAAATGTTTCTATAAATACAATTTTCTTTAAATAAAGGATCATATTGAACAGTTTTACAAAATTGGATTTTTGTTTTATGACACTGAATATTCTACAGGTCATAATCAATATTTGCCATCAATTTCTCTCTCATGATTTATAGCCCCCAGAACAACCTTTCAGATATTGATGCAGCAATTGATATAACACAGGACAAACAGTCTCCTTTCATTTAAATTGTATGATTAATTTTTCAGGTATTACAAAATGAAGTGCAGGAACCAATGGAAAAGTTTACCAACATGACTCATGACTTCCCTTCACCTCAAAGTTTCTATGTGTGATTCTCCAACAGCACATGTGTGCCAGGAATTAAAATAACTGCTAACATTTCTTAAGTTAAATATGACCTTTAATGAACCAGTGAGATGAACAACAGAACAGTCCAACATATGAAAGAACACTGAAATGGAATCCTCTAGAAGGACTATACATGCGTGTTGCATTCCATCAACTGCAATCGCTAAACCACGCTCTTTCTGATGCAACTGCATCTTTCATATTAACATACAGGCAGCAGTGTTTCATCCTTTTGTGATGCCTGCTTCTTCAAAAGAATGTGTATTTCTTGCAGGTCTGCATGCATTGCTCACAGTTCTGGCAATGGTACAACAGAACATAGTATTGAAAAAGTTTTTTTCCATTATGCAAGTATTTATAAAGTAATCACTGAGCTAGCTACTGTGCTCCACTACAGCCTGTTCCTCCCACCAGTCCTGTAATATGGACTGCACATGATTAACAGTGTAGGTGCTACTGGAGAACTCTTCTTGATATGACTTGATTTGTGATGTTTAAGCAGAGGTCAAAGTTTGAATGTTCTTATAAGAATTAACTCTAATAGGACACACACACACACACACTTATACGCTTGCACGCACACATGCACATACTCTGTTAAATGAACGATTATCTAATATCTCACGTGTTCTCTGATGCTTGACCGCTTTGGTTAAAAACTACTCCCCAGGAGCTCGCGCCGTTGTCTCTTTGCGTCAGAGCTCAGCAGCCTGTCAGGTGGCTGCTTATTCCCAGCGGAAACTCCCTGTACACAGAGCAGAAGAGCCTGCATGTGCTTTGAACGACACGTGTGCAAGTCTTCATTCTCCCAAACTGACAGAAAACAAGAGTCATAGGACAGACCCCCAAACACCATTCCCAATCCCAAGTTTGCCAAAAATAAGATGAGAAAAAATGATCTAATAGTTAAGTCAGAGATTAGTGAACAAATAATGGAAACACAATGGTGTGTCTAGTGATTCCAAAATATCAAGAATTGATTTAGTTTGATTGTTGATTTGCATTAGTAATTTGTATCATTATGTTTGGCCTAACAAGCACTTAGACTGTATTTTAACAATAATTTTAGAACATAGTATTATTTTAGTAACCTTTATTAAATTGATTTGAGGAGTTTTAAACTGTGAGGTTATAACTACTCCCTACAAGAATCGAATAAATCGGAAAGTACCTTACTTGTGATTGAACTTGTGGTACTCATAAATATGCCTTATAACTGTTGATACAGGATCTCTGAAAACCTGGAATGGATGTAATTTTCATCATATCAGCTTCAAGGAAATGCAGCGTATGTAGGCGATGTGAACCTTTGCAGTCGGTGATCAAAGTCTGAACAGGCATGCTGGGTAAATCATGGCATTTGTTAATATGGGCCCCACAGTGTGAATGCCCACTCACAACACTGGCTGAGTTTGCATCTCTCCAACTTTTTTAGTCCCAGTACACCAACTTCATGATGTAATGCACTTTTAAATGTAAATGCTCCATAATAAATCAGATAATAGTGATTTACTGTGGGTGAATGGCACTATATATTATAAGCTGACTGGCCGATCATTTAATTGATTGATTGATTGCTTAAAAGTATATGCAAAAGTGCATTCAAATGTAGAATTCAAATGAGTGAACACATTTCAAAACAACTGCATATTCACTGTAAAAATTACATTTCTGACTTCTAAGTATAGACTTCAATTTGACTAATCTTTGGAAAATAAACTGTGTCATAAACTGGAAGTTATTTTACAGTCCAAGGTGGGATTTCGTTGTCCTGAATTTCAGCTGAAAGCCTCCCATGACCCACAATTTAGGAGCCACTGCATTAGATAAGTGTCTGACTGTGAGGGATTCAGATCTCTTTTTAAATAGCTTTTCTTTTTAAATTACTGTACACTGAGTATCTGTGATGCCCGCCAGGCAGGTTAACTCAAGAGACAGAGCACTTGAGAGCGCTGTTTTTTTCCTATGCTTTAACGCAGCTCAGCAGAAAAAAATTGTAACACTGGCAATGGCTTCATAGTGAAGGCTTGATTCCGAGCTCTACCTGATCACTAGATTGTAGATACATAGATTTTTAAGTTTTGTCCTTATTTTCATCAGAAAAACCAGCAGAGAATTTCATGAAATAAATAATATTTGGATCCCTGATTGAGTGTTTTGATGGGTAAGAAAATGATGTAACAGAGTATAGTGATATTATTTCTGTCATCACATCAGGAGAACTACAAATGCACATTAGTCCATTATGCATTCATATTCCCTTTCATTTCCACCTCACTCCTCTCCCATCTGAATTTCACCCTTCCCTTATTTCTTACCCTCCCCTTTCCTACTGCATTGTTTTTTAAAAAATATATATTAAAGAAAATAAATAGCTAGAAAATTATGGTCAAATCACACAAATACTTTGGGATCCAAATGTGCAACCTATTGCTAGATGTCAGGTCGCCCACCCACAGTGTAGTGGGCCTCGGCCCTGTCTGACTGTGTGGAAATGGGGCTGGCTGCTCAGTGGAGTATCCTGGTGCAGCCCTTCCCTCGGGTTGTCCCCATGGTGTGGAGTCAGATACTGGCCCTGGCAGCGCTCGCTGTGGTCAGCTCCCCAGCTGGGCAGCATGCTATCGTTTATCACGTAGGGTCGCTTAGCTCATAAGCCTGCAGTCAGCCAGTGTCAGTTACGTAGGAAATGGAGTCCTTCGTTCTGCAGTGGCTTTGCAAGCTCAACTGGAAAGTGGAAATATTTGGCAGCTGGCTGAATGTGAATCAGAGGACTTATGTTCTCTGAAATTGGCAAAGCTTGCTGTAGCTATAGGACAGGCCTTACAATTGCAATGGGACACTCAAAATTAGGATAAAAGAAAACAAAAAATTTAGACTAAAACAGAGCAGTCAGTTGTAAATGCCTACTCATAGGATAATCAAATAATACTTCTTGATAGACAAATTAAACACAAATGATACCAATTAAGCAACCAACAGAAAGTGAAGCTGGTGCAATATGGAGTTGGGCTACACCAGCTGTAAGTGCATAACATATTATATTTCATTATAATTAATTTTTCAACTAGTGTGCTTGAAGTTTTTTTATTTCAATAAAAAATATTTTTAGGCATGAATTATGAAGCATTCACATCCTTAGAAAACTTGAGCAAGATTCCCACTAAATGCAATGTGCTTTGTTCTGGGATTAGAGCAATGACCTTAGGCAAGTTTTCTGTTTCTTACTTTGCATTTTCTTTGAGACTATCAGTGAAAGCTTACCTCAAATAATGTTTTGTAAAGAGCAAAAGCCTCAATTTATTGAGTTGAGGGCAGTTCTGTTGTAGTTACATTGAACAGAGAGACATAGATCTGGTTTGACTAAAATGTGGTTATAGCGCAGTGACATTAATAAGCATATTGAGGCCTCTGTGCTGGAGCATATCTTTTGATGCTTAGACGGGGTTCAGAGAGACGCTGCAGCCGCGCTGGCTTAAAAGCGTTTCAGTTGCCTGAATGCAGCAATGAAACGCACTAAGTGGTCTGACCTCCTCAGCAAGGCTAGAGCCTTCTCGTGTTTTTGATACTCCCAAATGCTTAACCGCTGTGAAATCACGGCGGGGTAACACCTTGATGTTCTCAGAAACGCCTCTGAAACGGAGTCGAGGCTCACGCGCAATTAAGCCACATTCCCTTCCGTTGTGATTGGGCGAATGGAGCCGCAGCCTCCGCGGGCTCACATTTTAGCACTATGGTCAGGCCTGGAGTTTAAAAAAGAAAAAAAACTGTGCACCCACGAAGCTTTCTGCTAACATCAGTGGCAAAAACCCTTTACTGCAATTAACGAAAGACCATAATGAGGAAGAACCGTCAGTAGTGATCTCACACCGTGAACCCTGTGAAGGGAGGTGAAGAGAAGCGCTGGACTGAAGGCTATTTTTAGGCCGTTTGCACAAAATTCCCGTTTCACAGCAAGGATGGTGAGTGATTATGAGACAGCTTAATCAGGCCTGTGATGGATATACCTATTCAGAAATTATCATCACACACTGCTGCAGGGTCTGCATACCGGCTCTACATATTTCCATTAAGATACTTCTAAATATGTCACTATTATTGCTCAGTAATAATTCAAGAGGTTTCAATGATCTATCCCACCTTTGAGTCAAATTATACTCAAATTATACTTTTTTTCAATTTTGCTTTCATTTTGGAAGTGTATGTCTGCTAGATTTCCTATAAGACAAGAAATTAAAAGTGATGTTTCTGTTGAAGGCATGTAATGCTATCGCCACGAAGCAAAGCGTTTTGTTGTTATTGCTGGGGAGGGATTCATTCCTCTGAATCACTGTTCTGAGACCTGTTCAGCAAATGTCATGTGAGAAACCTGGGGCCACTGGCTAATCGTCTTAAGACACTGTGTGAATGAGTCTCCTGGTGAGGTGTAAATTCCTAGCTATGGCAGTGCATCGCCTCTGCCAGGAGATGGGTATAACACTGGCAAGTGTTCAGATGACATTTTTTACAACCTTAAAATAAATATTGTTTTATTTTAACAAGTATTTTTCCTTATGGAAAAAGCTAATGTGTTTTTTGAAACATTCCACAAGGGATTCACATGTACACATCAACATACTGCCTTGTGGGTATATCCTGTTTTTCACGTTTTGTGTATTTTGTATACAAAATTAAGGAAAAAGGTGTTCCCCAAAATCATAACATCCTAATAGTTTGTTTGCCTGTTCCAACCATCTGTGCCCACATTTTGTCACAAGTCTACTTAGAACAATGGTGCGCAGAAACGCTGACTGCTTTAGGTCAAGTGTTTGTTTGATTGGGTCGTTTTGGCAGTGGAAATGGGCCAGGGTGCTGGGTTGGAACGAGCAGCCCTCGATTAATAAGGTACCCCAAAAAAAATAAATCAATCTAATTACGGAACTACCACTGGCGATTCGACGGAGGTGTGTGCACACAAGCATTAAAATGAAAATTGCATTTTCCCAAGCAGGCGATGCACATTAACTAGCTGAGGTTATTTTATCCCATTTCCATGCAGATTTTAATCCATGCTAAGTGACAGGCTAATTTGTAACATTAGATTGCTTTATGAGGTCTCTCCAATTGCGTATAGGTTGCCACGGTTTTGGTTGAATCTCTCTTCCTTGCGTTCTGATTTTACAGTAAATGCAGCGCGCCAGGTTTTGGTGTGCTGGAACCAGCTTCATTTAAACAAAGAGCAGCCATATGGAACAGTCGACAGCCTGGGTTCAATCAGCGTGTTTGGCAAGTTCAGAAAAATCTATCTCGCAAAACTGTGACAAAAAGGCACTTTTTTAATTTGTAAATTAAAGGACAAATGTTGACTGACTGCAGACGCAAGTCATAATAGAATTATTCACTGTTCGTGTATGCGTAATTCCAGTTGACTTATAGTCTAATTTAGTAGTCTAATTTATTCAATGAAACATTGCTTTCATGCCAAACTTGCCACATTCAGTGTTCTCACATGCTATTAACTGACTTTGTTCAAGCATTCACATTTTGTTTGTTTTGCACCTCAATACGGTATGTGATGTGGACCCTTCACTGAAGAACTGAACAAACAAACATCAGATTTGTTCTTTTAACCATGTTCTGTGAGCCTTGAACCTCACAAATTTTAAGTGAGTGTCATTGCATTACATTAAATTACATAACATCCCTTTAGCCAACACCATTATTCTGAGCATTTCAGAAAGTGAAGAACACTATTCCTTACAAGAGGTTTAACAGAACAGCAGTGACTACAGAAAGGTATTAACAGTCTTAAAACCAGATTAAAAAGGCCGTACCATCAGATAGGGTTTTTTTAGTGAAAATGGATACATAGAACTTTCTGAAAGACAAGCTGCTGCTATTTCAGAGAGCGCCCACTGACACACGGCAGGTATCACGCACAGAACTACTTGCAAATGAGAAAATATGTGCAATAATGAGCTTGATCTCATCATTCAGACATCAAAATCACGAAGAACAACTTCTGGAGAGCGTGTAAGGGTGTGAATCGTGTTTGCAGTGATTCACAAAGATTGTCTACCTGGAGAGTAACTTGGTGAAGAAACAAATCTTACTTTCCCTCCATCTCCGAAACAACAGAATTGCATTTAAGCACTTGTCAGGCCATGAAAACATCAAATTTACATGTTCCTGTGACATCAGGAATGGCTTCACCATGGTATTCAGCAGCTATCTGCATCTCTGCAGAGCATAGTTAATCATTTTGGAGGTTGTGGACTCTGCTCGAGTGCATTTCAAAGAAACAGCTGTTCATGCAACATACCAGTCACATTTCAGGGCAAATGCCACGTTTATTTAAAATCAGTCTGGCACACAGCGAGTTCAGCCACTTTGAATGCTCAGGCAGATGCTGGGTCCCTTATGGGTAGCTATATGTGTTTGGCTCTCTTTGATTGTGCTTGAAAAAAAAACTGGTAAATACACACACACACATATGTGTGTGTGTGTGTGTGTGTGTGTGTGTGTGTGTGTGTGTGTGTGTGTGTGTGTGTGTGTGTGTACAAGCATTTTGGCTAATATCCCAAGTCATACATGTTGTATTATAACAAAGGTATTATAACATGAGAGTAAGAGTATTATAAGATATGTATGCATTGAAACATTTATGTGTGCTATGCTACTACCAGAGAAGTTTATTCATTTATGAGGTTCACAGCAATTCACCCAAACATGATTGCTGCGCTCCTCCACAATGCTCGTGTTCACCACAACAAATATGGCCTTACCTTGCTACACCAGCGTGCATCCATCAAAAGAGGACGTTACTTCCCCGGGGTAACTCCATTACATGATCGGGCCCTGCGGGGAGGAAGAGCACATACTCAGGATTTGTGTCACAACCTAACACAAGCTAAGCCGTCGCCACAATCTGTTCACTGCGCCAGAGGGTAGAACAAGTAATTAAAGGCAATGCAAAATTGAGGATTAGTTTGAATTAATCTGCCAGTTTTTTTCCCCATTTTCGGGGTGAAGTGCTTAAACCGAACAATATGGAAATGTAGCAGTGCATGGCAGAACTAATGGTGGGAGCGCTCGCCGAAATGAAAATTAGCTAATGGATATGGGGCCGAGGCCCCAAGATGGCTGGAGGAGATTGCATCTGGAACCAGGTAATTAAGAACGCGCCAACCCGGGTCAGCTGCTTGTCGATGCGGAAATTGTGTGCCCATTTCTGAGAAAATGTTGAAACAGCGGGAAGGCATGGAATTCTGGGTAGGCTCCGGCGCGGCCCGACTCCGGCGTATTCGTGCCGCCGCGACCGAGCTAGACAGGTGCTGACGGGTAATTGGCTCCGGTGTGTTTCAGAAGCGTGGTGGAGCTGTCTCCCAGAGCTCATTACTATCACTCAAAGCCGAGCCAACTTTAAAACCCAAAAAACCCAATTGATTATATTTGAAGCCTTGAATTTGTGTGAGGTGTAACTGCTGGAAGTAAACATCTATGAAAAAAATGTTCCTGTGCAACTTTCTGCATACTTTGTAAAGCGTACAAACATGAACTCGAGTATATCAACATGACACAAGACATTTAAATAGTCTTTTTAAATCAATTCATGTATGATATGCTGCAATTTGCAATATGAACTATATTTAGAGCATCATAATTACTTCCATAATGACAGCATATCCTTGCTTTTTATTTATGATTTGCATGGTATGAACACTGTAGAACAATTTGCTAAATACATGACATGGGTGAAAACTACCAGAAAATGTGTATTTTGTCAACATTCTCAACGGCTTGTTATTTGAATTAAATTATATTCTTTTGTTCACGATGCAAAATTTTCGCAAGTTGCAATCTTTTCTGAGTAATTATTCCCTGAATAAAATCATCTGTGTGTTTGTTGTTGTTTTTAGTTGTATTTTTTGATGAATATGTTCGAGTTTCACACACCTGAAAACGAGGGAACATGCAGATTTGGCACTTTGTTCATAGTATCAAAATTGTTTCTTGAGTTATAACAGCTCATAAGTGACTCAAAATAAGCCTGTTTTCCTTGTGACAGTTAATGTTTGCTATTTTTAAACTATTTTCCAAAAAGACTGTAAACGATTCATTAATGTCTCGTTTTTAAATCCACACGAGCCAGGAAAAGGAATTATCCCAGACATTTCCAATTAATGGCATTCTTGCTCATTCGTTGCTGACAGAGCCAAAGAAGGCATAGCTCAGCTAAAAGCAGAATATCAATGCAGCCAATTAATTTTTTCTGACTACATTATCAAGTGTATCTGCATCCCTTGCCAGTGGATTGTCATGAAGCTGAGCCCCTCCCTTCAGCAGGGGCGTATAATGGCGCTTTCTGTTACACAGAGGAACAGTGTTGGAACTATGCATACAGAAAGTAAGTGGGAGAGGATTTGCAGATTTGCTCTTGTCACCTGTACTGTCTGCTGCGGCAGACTGCCAGCCTCCAAACTCATCTTTAACATTGTGTTGTCATTGAGAAAAACACTTTTTTATTCACCAGAAAGGAGGACAAATGACATTTGATTCTTCCTTTTTTTTCTTTCAGACCCTACAGTGTATTTCCAGGGTGCAGTGTAATTCAGATTATTTCCCTTGATCCAAAGACAGCTGGTGCTAAATCAAGCAAACTTAGTCCTTTTAAAGTATACAATTTAATTAAATTTACTTTAGTCTTTATGAAGGCACATCGTATTTGGTTTTAGAATGAATAAAACACATCCCAAAAGGCATGTTTGCTTGCCTCCAACAAAACACAAAATAATCATGTTGTAATGTAAAGTAAATTTTGATTGAATTGCATAGACCGCTAAAGGGAGTAAGTATATTTGATTGGGTCCCAGCCTGTGTCTCACAAGTGCACTTTTGTCTTGTCTTTTTCCCTGAACACTAATGCTTGTTTTTTGCAGTTAATTGTGAACCATTTTTTTCTTTACATCAACAGTATGATTAGTTAATTTTGGTGATTGCAGAACCATAAAAATTGTGCATATGTAGAAACCAAATGATGTTGAAGTAATTGCAAATGCAGCAATTTAAGGTCATTTAATGCTGGCTGAATTCACACCTCAGGTCTTCTGGCCTTGCACTGCGGTGGTCCTGTGATCCGCCTGATTCAAACTTTAGTCCCACCTGACTAAAGTCCACGCTGGAGTGGGTCAGGGGGACGTGAAGCGAGATGGCGCTGCTTGGTGTATCGCTCTGCTGTGTGCGTCCTGTTCTTGGGTGCGGTCTGTGTATTTGTTCTTGATTGGAATTTTTCCCCCTCCCGCCGGGCTCCCTGACGTTGGCGCGGTTCACTCGGGCTGACAGGGGAGGTGAGGAGGCTGAGGCGCGGCTTTGAACTCATTCCCTTTTCCCTGGCTCCTTCCAGCGCATCATCTAAAAGCAACGCTCCCCCGGAATATCAATGAGCGCCTGACAGCCCTGCTGCCGGCAATGCAGGCCGATGGTGTCCCTTACACCGCGCCGGTGACGGGAGAATGCGGAATAATGACACCCAAAATGGGTGGGGCTCTCATATCCCACATAATGCTCCAACTATTGTTGTTTACCATGAATAATAAAAAAAACTATTCATTTGCTTGAAAAACTAAGTAATTGACAGGTAGTTGTAGCTCAACCTATTTTTTGCATTGTAATATTTCATAAACCTGTCACTACCACGTGCCCCACGTCTCTGTGCCTCATTAGCCCTTTGTTACGTTCAGCGCGGGACCATACTGGCGCACTGGCACAGCCTTCCTGATATGATGAGAAGGATATCACAGTCTAATTAATCCTTTTGCTAAAATGTTGTACAATTTCAAAAGTGTTCTATCAGCTCTCATAGAATATATTTTACTATGATACAATACTTTGTTTTGCTTTTTGGCCTGTATAAACTTTAGAGTTTAAGAGTTTAACTGACAATTAACATTTAAGGATTCCCTTAACGTCCACCTCCCATGTGCTGAGCGTTCTGGAACAAAATAGCTGGTACTGTGTACTGAGCACTAACGATGGTCAGATAACACCCCCCAAAAAAAAAAAAAAAAAAAAGAGTTCATGAGTATTTTTCAGTACCTCAAATTAAGTATCAATGTGATCATGATTTCCAATATGCAAGTCACCATCCTGGCAACCATCAGATGATATTCAAGTCTGAAAAAAAGTTTATTACTCAAGTGTGAATATTTTGCCTTCAGTGCAACCACCTTCCACAGCCTCCCTAATCACCTTATAGATGCTCTGGAATTTTGAGTGTAGGCTAAATTTCTACCTACATAATACTTTCTCAAATTATTGAAGGCTTTCCTCTTAAATAGTGGTCCAATATCCCTCTTCACAGTTTAAAACTTGCATAATTGCATTTCATGGACTGAGACTGAGGACTGAGGGCAAGTGGCAGTCAGATTCCTTATTATTTAATAAATATCCAAATATTTTTTTGTTAATTTCTGTGTTCCGCAGTCTAGTCTCATGCAATGTATGTATGTATATATGTACACACACACTCACACACACATATATTTTCCTTTCTGTTCTTTTGACTCAGACATATGATACCACAGACAAATGAGTGTGATGAGAGGTATTAAGAGTCAACTTCAAAAAATTAAATGTTAAATTTCTTTCTGAGCCACACGAGTGAATATCAATAAGAGCCCCATAATCCTCAGGGGACGCGGGATTAGAAATTACTGCCTTTCCCCATAATTACCCAGTTTTATCAGCATGGACTCAAAGGTCCTGACAGACATATTTTCAGCTTGCCAGCTCTGCTTTGGAAAAAGAGTCATTTTTTGCCATCCAATCAGAGACAGGAGCTGAACAGTGGATTCGGCTTCCCGGAGTTGGTGGAGGGGGGGGCAGTGGGGTTGAGTAAAGAAAGAAAGTTCCGCCTGTGTGAAGAAGCCCTAATTTTACGGAAGCCAGGGGGATAATCGTACATAAAAGAGAGCGGCTCAATGTGCTGAAATCCTTTGAAACCAGGATGTTTGGTCATGATGACCCATTGCAAAATATGTTCCTATGGAAAAGCAATCTGAGCTACTGCAGGGACAGACAGCCGAGATCCTGCTGCTTATCTGGGTCCTTGTAAAAGAGAAAAACTCAGATCGCTATGAGCCAATGTCCACCTAAATTAGTTCAGGCCAAAAGGATCCAGTTTGATTGATTAAATGTGTTGGTATAATTAGTTAAATTTCAGAAACATATCTGTGAGTAAAATGGGCATAATACATTGAAAGTGTTTTCTTGTTTTGTGTCATTAAGTGGTGCTTGACACTGTAATTGCATATCCTCTGTGCTGGAAGATGACCACAGCGGTTTAAAGTCTGAGGTTTGTTTTGAGATGTGCTGCCTTTGGATTAGTGCCTCTGGGTAAATGTCACGCTTAAACAGCCTCAGGTGAGATGTTTGGCTACAGAAACTGTACAGACTGGTACTGAGGAGCCCTGACACACACAAGCACGCGCAAACACACACACACACACACACACACACACATATATGCTCACTTTCACATACAGGTACAGATACAAGCATACAAGTAGGCACACATTTACACACACACATTTAGGTCACATGCACTCATACTTACATAGACTGGTACTCCCTGGAACACATAAACTCACAAACTCTAAGACACTAAATGCACATACACAGGTAGTAGTAGCATTTGTGTTAGGCATTACATGCAGTAATTAACACCCTTTTTGGTATCTGCAGACACCCTTTAGACTCCGCCTGGAGAGAATCAGAGGCCATTTTTGGGGTGCTAAGAGCACTGCCATTCTACAGAACCGAAGCAACAAAAACCTGCTGCTGACATGCTGACCTGATAACACCAAACACGGCTCATACTCGGTGTAGGGCTGATGTGGACATGAGGCAGATTATGAATAACTGTGCTTCTGTCCATAGTTCCACAATAAGGCTCTAAATCATGTGTGCAATAACTAATTGAAACCTAGCAACACTGTTTAGCGATTCTTCTGCATTGTTATTTATCATACGACGTAAACCCTCAGTTGACTAATGGGCTTGTTTGTGCCTTAGCTCTAAGCAGTCTGATGGCTACGTTTACAGCAGTGTAGACTGTGGCTCCTGGCCCCATGGGGTGCTGGGTAATTGGCTGCTGCTCAGGGAGGGAGGGCTTTGGTTGACAGGGCTGTTCCCATTTCATCACGCGAGAGCGGCTGCTCTAATTGGACAGGCACCTGCAGTTGGCCTGCACCACCGGCGCATGAGGCGCGCTCCCCTGGAGCACCGAGCCATTCAGCTGGCAAACTGCAGCCTCGTCCAGACTGATGGAGGAAGGTGCAGCCATGATGGAGACCGACAGGTACCACTGGGTATTCAACAGTGGGAAAAACCAAAATCAAAACAAATACTGGATAAAAGATACAGGCTAAAAAGCTGGAAGTGATGCCAAAGAGGCTGGCCTGAGGCCACTGAAAAGAAGCAAAAAAAAAGAATGGAAACGTTTTCCTTTTCAGTTCCAGCAATTATATTTCCAAGCTGTTTGGGTGTACGGCTAACATTTGTGGATAATGGCAATACTGGAATGAAAAGGAAAGGAGAGAAGGTCTTAAAACTGATCCTGGCTGCTCGATCAGCTGGGAGCAGTGGCGTTTACCACATGTCATATTCTTTGCCCTGTTCATTTTCTTGTTCAACAATAAAATGTTATTTTACTAGTTTGAAGGGGGGCTATTAAAACGTGTGTGTAGCTCTTTAGCTGTGTCGCGATGAATTTGACACATGACATCATGTTCCCGCCATGTTAGACCAACCCACTTAAGTCCCACACAACTCCCCCTTGGTAATATACCCCCCCCCCCCCCATGAATTCAACTGAACCATCAGCCCCAACCCCGTGACCCTCTCCCACAAGCTCAGATAGGAGTGGCTGCACACATGACTTCCTGTGATTCATAAAGCATTGCTATTTGTTTAGTGGAGCACAGGGCCAATGAAAGACCAGAAGAGGGCGCTAGAGGACAATGATTTAATTGGCCCAAAACCTATTTTTCCCAGGCTAGGTTGAGCCAGTTTGTGATTTGCCATTGAGGAGTTCTGGCCATATGTGGTAGTGTCATGGAGGGGACTCAAACTCAGCTGGGACTCAGACTCAGATACTCAACCAAACCAGAGGCATGCTTTTACTGCATGAGTCATGCAAAGCCCAATCCATCTCTCACTGAAGACATTTTATGCAATTTTTAGTGCATACAGACATAGCACTAAATGGGAAAGGCATGTGGCTGGAGCAATAAAGTCTGGCCAAAACTCTAGTGCTCATTTGTAATTCACTTTATTTGCACAGATAAAGAATGAATTTTATCCCCTAGGAATAACATCTATCAAGACAAGAGCGACTTTGTTTCTTTAGACTAAGTTTGGATGTGTATGTGTGTGGGGGGCTCTGTGTACACCCTCTGTATGTAACAAGTTACTACAAAATAGGGTCAATTTTTATATGCAAAGATGAGTCTTGAACAGGGCTGATAGCGAGAACAAACACACAAACACAGCCACTTTCTCATGTGTTTCTTTTAGCCCATGGGTAAAAAAGTATTCATTAAGACCTCTATAACTGCTACATACAGGGAGTAATATGGTATGTGTGACCGTGGTCATGCAGTAATGAGGTAACCACTGGAGGCCTGCTGTTACTTAATGTAGGCACTAGAGCTGATACTCATTGTGTTTTTTCCAGCATTTCTCTGGGATTGCTTCCTCTGTCCTGTGTGATTAATGCTGGCCCAGAGCACTGGCGCTTGTTTGAGATACAACAGGATCGCCTGGACTGAAACACTCCCTCCATAATTTTCAACTATTCCTCCAGATGAGCTCCATTTTGGCAGGGTTGCTCCACATTGTAGCCTCCCCCATGCTTCTTGCATAAGTAATTTAACACAACTTCCAACTTAATATCCTTCTTCACCGGTATGAGTGGTGAGCTATGCACAGGTAAAAGGCCATTACTCTGTTTAGTTGCAGGCAAAATTAATTTGATGTGCAGCAGTGAACACTCATATGGTAAGACATGCCTGATTCATAGCTGTGCAGCTGGTGGTTATTTGGAGCCATATGCTGCCAGACACTGCACCATTCTTCCTCAACTAACTACTCCATTTATCTTATTTTAAATAAGAAACAGTGCATCAATAGTCCATAATAGAACATGTTGTGCAAACTTGGTAACAGTTGTCATAGAAGATAAGACTGGTGAGTCCATGTGCAACAGAATGGTATTGCTTTTGGTGAAGTCTGCTCTGTTCACAGTGGGCGGCAGAGGGACAGGGGAAACGGTGCCTGCAAAGCTAATGCTGTTTCGGCCTCACCAGGCTGTGTGTAGTGCAGATGCAGTGACAGCTCTCATCCCAACTGGGCTAACCCGTTAACAAGGTTTACAACTGCAAAATGTGGGTAGTCAATTTAAAGTATCATTAGGTACACTCATAACTACACAGCACAGGTAGGTAAGAAACATGCAAGGAACAACTGCAAAAAATAAGTTAATAAAATGACATTTTTTATATCAATTTCAGGTCTACAAAACTTTAGATTACAAAAAAGCCCTGTTCTCAGTGCATGAGTATCTAATAAGTAAAACTTTATTTAGATATTCAAGGAATAAGCACTAAGAAGAGATTACTGTCAGATTTTTTCAAATAAAATGTGTGATATATGGAATTGCTGAAGGCCAGGGCCCATAACAACAGCAGCAAGGCCAGTAAAATATCAGGTGGGGTGCAGCTCTGACTTTAACACAGAACAGATAGTGATTGCAGCTCCAGAATAGCAAGTTTACTGCGCAGGGCTTTTGAGGACAAACTGTACTTTCACAGAGATGCATAGGATCTCACAACCAGTGTTTCTGTCGAGCTAAGAGAAATTACCAGATGTTTGCAGGTTCAAGTCCCTGGGGAGGTGCTTTTGACCAAGATTTGCTTGAACTGTTTTGTGTAAATATCCATCCACTGGCACATTGTTGCATTATACATTCAACCCAAACAGTTAAATAAAAACTGTAATGTATCAATGCTACACTGATATTACATAGGGTTCAACAAGCAGGTATGATGTTGTTTGCCCAGATATGCCTCCATTTAAGATGAATCAGGCTAGGGTACTTTTTCATGTATGTGTAGTAATCTACAGTTTCCACTAAAGGACCCTGGTAGTAAGTTCCATGAAATGAAAGCTGGTTTGGGAAAGACACCTGCTCTTGGCAGACTGACAGCCTGTGCAAGGCATGCGGTCATGTCCATTGGACAGAGATCCGATAAGCAGATAAAGATGAGACAGAGAAAGACACGCATGGGAGGGGGGAATCCAATGCAAATGAGCGGTGTAAAATGGGCTGATGACGAATTTAACACAGCAGACTGTATGGATCCAGGGAAAAGCTGGAGACAAAGCAGGACAGAGGTGGAGAGGTTGTGAAGAGGTCGCACCAGAGGGGAACTCTGGGAGGATGTCGAAGTAAACATTCTGGTCAGGTACAAGGATGAAGCCGGCCTAAATACCGAACATCGTCCTGCCACATAACCTTCTGCCCAAAATGTAGAGTGTGAAAACAGAACTACAGCATGGTACAATCAAGTCTGTTTTAAAACTGAATGAAACTTGCAATCACAGAGCTTTAATTACCAATTTAAGGGATTTTTCACCATACAGCATTATATTCTACATCTATTCTCTCTCTGTTGAACATGCTAAGAAAGGTAAGTGGACTGAAATGTAAGAGCACACAACTGCTAACCATGCACCCAAGATAATGCACACCAACTAGTCAGGAGAGAATATGCGCAAAAGCCAAATTCTGAAGCTGGCTTGTCCCAGACCACAGGTGCCAAGCACATTCAGTAAATGGCTGAATCACTTTAGAGGCAGCTCACACAGCTTAAACACAGGTTCTTCAGCTCACACTCAGAATGTACCATTAATTCATTTTGTGCAGAAGGATAAAAGGAAGAGGGACAAAAAGGGCACATGTGGTTGTGTTGAACAGGGCTGGGGTGACGAGATATTAAAATTTGGTTTAAAAATGTGCCACACATAATATTCAAAGTTCAATGTTATTGACTTGCATTCTTCTTCATTCTTGCATAAGATTTTACATGTTGGATATGCAAGTGTGTGAGTGGGCCTTGATGTGTGGGAACTGCTTTTTAACTAGCTGGCTTTTTAGCCAACTACATGAAGTAACAAACATTTTCTGATGGACTGGAAGCATTTGCCAATGACAGATAGATAGCAGATATAAACACATACCAGCTAATTAATCTGGCTTGTGGCAAGACCATAAATGTTACATTTAACTGTTAAACAAATTGAATGATAAATACTGCTGTTATCCTTAAATTAAGTAGCAACACGCAAGGCATACAGTTTCCTGGGACACAGGATGGGGAGGGCATGCAAATCCCAAATCATTGTGTAAACTGAAGTAGGCTTCCCCTGCTGAGAAGGTAGGGGACAGAGCCGATGGGTAATTGCATGTTACCCCACATTTTTAAGATGTTACGCTTGCATGGCTCATAAGAGTTTCCAGAAAATGTGATTGGATTTGTAAAACCTTAAGATCTGTTACCTCTACAGGCAATGTATAAACAAAACACACATCTACTTTCCATCCTTTGGAATCCATACAGAAAAAACATCATGGTTTGTCTCATAATAAAAGTTCAAAATAATAAGCAGCACATTATATTTACCAGAACAGTTATTTTTACTGGAGAGACATCTAAGGATTGACAAGACACTGACAGGACACTTTGTCCTTTGTAACATTTATAAGTACCAAAGGTTGTGAGGATGTGGGGTGGGCTGTGGCACTTTACTCAACTTCCAGCACACAGAGACTTTCCTCACACACTCAGATTTGCACTGTCCCAGATGAACCTCGGCTTACTGGCTGGGGAGGTGGGGAACAGGCTCTGAGAGCATTCAGGGCAGCACAGTGACAGCACAGTGACAGGGACCGGGCATCAGTTGCAGAGAGGTGACACCTGCACTTTCTGGTGCCAGCGGTGCGGAGAGGCGCAGCTGTGGGTGACATTGCGTCCATGACATGCACGCCCTCACAGACACTCAATAGGAACAAAACCACACTTTTTACTCATTATTATTATTATTCCCCAACTCATCCAGGCCAATTTACTGCTTTTTATTTGTTGTCCCATTCCCACTCTCTGCTTCGCATGCCTACCACTTTCAAAATGATATAACATAATGTAATATAATACAATATGCAAATACACAAAAATATATCTGTATATACAATAATAAACTCACAGAGGTAGGACTAATTTATGACTAATTGATGACTAACTCACATGTATATGCATGCACTAAAGATGGTAATATAATATGCATGTTGTTACCACCACGGACATAACTAATATCCTCTGTAATGATAGCATATTTATAGATGCATGCCACATGCTTGTGTGTTTCAGTCACCAGGCAGATCTTACCTGTTAAATTGGCAGTGACAGTGACTGTGATTAGAATTACCAATAAAACAAATGGTGTCTGCCTCTTAATGAAAGGATGGCTGAAAGAGTTATCAACGTTTGAGTCTGGGATGATAATGAGAAGGAATTAAGGCTATCTAGTATTCGTTTGGTGAAACAGAATGACAAAAGAGATGATACATTTTTTTAAGAATGAAGCAATTTGAGTGAACCTAAATAGAGAGTGCACCTATTCAAGGACATCAAACAAAAATGACTTCCCTTCTACATTCAAATTTTACTTAATGATCTTGTTTTATGACAGTATTTTCTCTTCTGATAACTGTCCAGGTTTCATATAAATGTACAAAAATAGTTTTTTTTTTTAATTATTATTTAAAGAGGTAGCAGGAATGGGTCCATGGTTGGATGTGAACTGCAAATATGAGGCCTGGAAGAGCCTTTCACTTGGCAAGTGTTTGAAGTGTTCATCCACCCACTTTCCCCAGGGCTCCTTTTCAAATGCTGACTTTTTCTCAAAACTTCACATTCAGCTCAACCTCAAATCCAGTATGTGAGGCAACTAATAAGTGCAATAAGTGTGAGACAGGTCTGCAGGAGGTGTCAATGCCAAAAAAAAGAACACAGTGTCGAGATGTGGTGTTTAATTGAATCCAGAATTAAACACAGTGAAGACATTTTATCTAATCTAAATGTGACATGCAAACTGCGATGCTGTGAGAATTTTATGTTGAATTTGTATGCTGTGTAATCCTGGTGATATGGCTATAAATATATGTTTTATTTCTATCCTTGTTAATTATGTAGTCTTAGGCATGCAATGCAGCCTTAGAGGGGGATGTTATCTAAGTGCTATGTGGTTTGGCGGTAAGCGTGAGTAATGAATACAACTGAATGTAGCAGTAACATAGCACTCAACTATGTGTGTGTGTGTATATGAGAGAGTGATTCTGTGTGAAAAAGTGAGTGAAAGAGTATCATATGCTTCAAAGAGAACTGACTATTTTTGTTTAATAGACAGGTGCATGGCTTCCGTAGGCCTTGCATTTCATTCAATTCCAAAACAACTAAACCGTAACCGCATACAAACCATAAATACTCACAAAAATATTTCTCTGTATTTTTATTGGCACCTGTGAGCAATCAAGGAAAATGCAGCCCTGTATTTATTATTCTGCACTCTCTTAAAAAAGGGTTCGGCTTGCATTTCAGCACTGATGTGGGTTAAGAGCAAGACTTTCAGGGACTTGAGTGTGTTTCAAGGTTGTCATACAATCAATATCTGTGTTCAAAGTCAGAACTTACTAAGAGGCACCAAACAAAAAACATCTTTTCTTTAAAATTGGCCTCATCGTAGCAGCATCCGCCATCGATTCAGGTCAGCGGCTCTCCTCCAGTGCGTAATCTGCCAGCCACTGCTACATTTCCCTATGCAGTCCCGAAGCTAAGCTGAGCTCTCATCGTCCTGCCACAGTGCACTTCCTACACTGCTGTCAAAGGAACCTGACCAAACAGATTCATCTCTGCTGCACGATGAGACACTGACAACCGCATTGAGCGACGCCCGCCCTCTCTGGGTGGTCCCGTGCCCAGCAAAGGACCACCCAGAGAGGCTGCCAGCCTGGGGTGACACTGACACAGTCAGGACTCCATTTCAAACAATGGGGCACATCCACACACTGGGCCAGTGTCCCAGCACAGTCAGCCTGACCGACTGAACTGACACATCTAATGTTTTTTTTATTTCAGTTTTTAAATGCTGTTCAAGGCTCTTCTGTGCATCATATTTCTAAAGGCAAAATAAATGTATTTCAAAACACATGTTCTAAACAGTTAGGTCCTCTGTAATTCAAAGGAGAAGACATTTTGACCATGTTATGTGTTAGTAACTTTTGTTGGTTACAATTCAGCATATCCTTTTCTATAAATTTATTTATAAAAAATCTCCCTTCTATGCTCTGTATTACTCAAGCTTATTCCATGTCCTAGAACGGTCACTCAAATTACACAGTAAAATGTGTTAAATCCCCATTGACAAGAGTATATTTTACCCTGACAGAGTACATATGACCCCTGTTCGACTTATATGAACACCATTTGACTTAAATTAACACTGAGCATTGTACTGTGTACACATGGAACAAATTGTAATGTCAAATGTTTCACCTCAACACCCCTACTGTATTCCAATTACTGTATTTTTTTAAGTATACATTTGTTAGTGTTTCATTTTCTCATGACCATCCATTTTTAAACTTGGTGTATTTTTGTTGATGTCAACCCAATGAAGAGTCTTGCTGCAGGGCCATGGTAGTGTGCCACCCAAGTTTCTTTTCAGGAATTTGGAAAACCTTTACAGCTCTTTAAAATATGAATTTCCCCTCCGTGCGTTGTCTGCGCTTTAAACAATACTTGATTTCAGATGCTCGCCGTTGTCTGCCGACCTTGGTATTTTCTGACGTAGCCTCGCTCACCTCGAGCAAAATGACCATACTTATTAATGAACAGCATTCTGTTTAAAATTTGAAGTTCAACGTATAAGCTTTCCGCTATCATCGCAGGGGACAGTCAGCAGATCGGTGCTTGTTCCTAGCGCCCATGCCGTGTTCAAGGCTTGTCAGCTGCTGACTGTGATTATTCTACATATATCATACATGTATCATACATACATTTTACATGCATCACAAATTGTTTAAGAATTAAACTCATTCGTAACTGAAGACACTAAATGGCAAGCTTTTTTAATCGTCAGGGAATTTCTGCTAATTGTTCTGTTCAGACAACTAATTCGCCTGATCAGCACGTGTTTGATGTTAAGTCTATAATTTTTCAACAACTAAATTGCATTTATAAAATTTGATGTGCGTTTCCTGTAATTGAACCAGATTTTTAACAGACTTGATGAAAATACCGGCATATTCAAATATTTCAGATACGGAATTCAACTCAATATGTTATCAGGAATATCCAGAAATTGTAAGGATATTTCTGTACATCTAAAAGGGAAGGAATGGCATGCAAACTGCATGGAAAAAAGTACTTTCATGGAGGCGATGAAAAGAAAAACTGAAACCCTTGGTATTGTACACAAGAGAGAAAACCGCAACCAAACACAGGAAATCACATGAAATATGCCCATTCTCGAAATTGAAATTGAAAAAAAAAAAAAAAAATGTAACATCCATGCCTCCTGTAAATATGAGATGCAACTTCCACAAACTAGTTAGGGGGGTATTCGAAGGCGGTCTTCGGTTTAGGTTATGTTTTGAATGATTTAAATCAGACGAGAGAAGCCTTTGAGATTTCTTTGAAGAATAGTGGTAATCTTTAGTGATTACCACCGTTTACCGGTTATCTCTTCTGGATTTGTTTATTGAGGCGACTATGGGTTTGACTTTCTGAAATTTGCATTGAGTGTAAATATAAGTGAGACCCTTAAGGAGTAAGCCTCCACATCACTCACCAGCTTTACATACCTGCAGCCTAGTTCCCTTCACGCACCTCTCGCCCTCTTTGGATTACAAAATAACCATCCCGCTTAATCCATTAGCACGGATGCAGCCCACAGAGTTTATATTTTCACAGGCAAATGCGACATCAGTTCAGTCAAGGTGTCGAAAGCCCAAGTCTATCAAAGCATTCCTCAAAAATAAATCCGAATTTGAACCCGTAAAGAACAGAAAACCAACCGAAATCCAAGATATTTAAATTGATTTCTTTGGAGAACCGAGAGCGTTCCAGTGTCTTATTTCGCTGAAAAATTTTAGTATGTCTATTGGCTGCAATGTGATCGATTAAGAAAAAGCACAAGTTCCAGCAATTGCTTATTGATAAAGGTAGCTAACGAAAAAATAATGTCTGGTATGTCGACACTGGTTTTCTTCCAGTTCCTTTCTCGGCGATCAAAGTCGGTCCCCACGCCAAAAGGTTTTACAGGAGACAGAGACGACTCATCTCGTGCGCACCAACTTATGACTGGAGCGCCCCGCAGGAGCCCCGCTGAAAGCTGCACGCTACGTTTGTGCACCTCCTCCAACTAATGATCCGGCCTCATTCTGCTATTTCTCTTGCAGAATTTTACAATAACCGTTTATGGTAAATTGATCCACAATCAATCAAATAACAATTTGAAAGTACACCGTTTTGTATTTTGGGCTCCACAGTAAAAAAAAAACGAACGGGTAAATATTTAAGTCTTAATTGAGAATAGACCCATACTTAATGAGTATAATACTAATATGAAATGCGTTTAAATATAGAAAATAGGTGAGAGGTTTTGTTTTCGGAGTTGACGGTTTCTGAGATCTATTTCATGTGTCCGCTGTAAAATGTGTTGCTTCAGTGTTCCAGGGGCGTAGAGTAGTCTTCTTGCCCGTGCACCATCTATGCAATTAGAAAGACTGTAGCGCCAACCTGCGTTTCAAACGATAATTTAGCCACGCTTGGGTGTACAGTATACCTCTGCACCAAGTACTGATACGTTGCAAAAGTTTTTACAACAGAATGACGCAAGTAGTCACAGAACATTTACTTGACTTGTGCGGGGTGAAATATATTTGAAGTGAGAAACACTATATATGATTTGCATTGTAGAGTTCTATATTGTAATGCCACCGAACATAATGTTAAATCAGTTGAGTAAAGAGTAAAGAACCAAAATCAGCAAAACGTCAATCCAAAACGGCATTCCAATGTAAGTGTGGTCCTATGGCTCCACCTCATGGATACCACAGTAGTGCGAGTGTGCGTCATGTACTTCCTTCCTGAGTGCTTCCTCTGAGCTGGAATCACATTGCGATTAACAGTGACAGTGGTCTGCATGAAAAAGCAATATGGTTATTTACTTGTTTTATACACCACAGCATGCCACGGTGGGTTTGACTACTCTACATAAATAAGGGTTTGTGGGCCTCAGTTTTCAGACTGGATTCGGCCTGTAGTTCTCATGTCATTTCTTCTTCTGTATTAGGAGAAGCAGTCCTGTCATGATTATCTACAGCAAATATAAAAAGGGAGAATACATACAAGGACCCACTTAGTCAAGAATGCATAGCAAAAGTGTCAGATAAGTGTGTCTTCTACATGACTGTAATGTAATGTATGAATGTAATGGGTGTGAGCCATTGAAGAAACCTGGCATAGCAGTGGTCAATAGAAAAAATGCTATGTAGGATTTTGTTGGTTCCTAAATGTACAAAGTTATTGAGGTGAGTTAATTGTACATACATCCATGTTGCTTTTATGATGTCCCTCCAGTAAAAGCTTGAGCTTTGACTGCATTTTTCATTTCTCCAATAGAATGACATATACAGTAATCATACCGGTTGTTCAAGTTCCAGACACCTAGATGGATGCAAACAACATTGGTGTTAAACATGGTTTAATCAAATGAGTCTTTCAAAGAAATATTGGCATTCATTAATGAAAATAAGTCATGTGACTTGTATTTCTGAAGGGGTGATTTCACAGAACTGTTGTCACTCAGGTAATTCAGATAACAAGTTGGAACTCACTACCAAACTAGGGGACAAATACTGCCTGCTGCAGTGGCTACCAATGATTGGCTCATAAAAGGCATGGTGCCATGGTCTTCACAGGTGTAAACATTTTTTAGACTGACGGTATACCTTCAAAAGGGTAATGTTGAAGAGGAATTTTGTGACAAGAGTGTTCTTAATAAGGGATAGGAACCATTTCAGAAGGCCTGGGAGAATGTGCTGGCCTAGACCTTAAAAGCAGTTTGCAGTTGCATTTTCTTGAAGTCATTGGATCCTCTGTCTGTAACTGGTGACTGTTTCCTTTGGTCACAGGGCAACTTCCTGTTACATGTATAGATGATTACAATGCCACCCCAAACCTCAGCTTCTTGTTTTCTGAGTCACTTTTTGTTCTTGATGGTACATGGCTGCTTATGGATGCAGAATGTTCTCAGTCTCCCTTTGAATTTTACTCATGCTATCTAGTTGCTCTGATCAGGATAAATCTGGGGAAACACTCCCTTTAACTTCCACTTCATTTTCCTGAGGCTATTGAGTGCATGGGTCACTCAACCCTCCATTTTTCCAGCTAATTTCAGAGTTTTTCAAAGCAATCACACACACAACTGGTTTGTAGCAATCATTGGCACATCATTTTATATTGTGAAATGTAATTTTTCTGCACTCTGCAAAACATGATCAGAGGTGCTTATAGCTGGCTTGTTTTCATGAAAGCCTCCAGTCTGAACACAGAGCTAAGTCATGAGCATGCTCATTACAGGTTTATGGATTCAACTGAATTAGCAGGTGAGGGCTTTGTTAGTACTTGGAAGGGAGTCGTCATGGGAAACAGTTTCGACTGGAGGAAGTTCTATTGAGCCAGTAGTGAGCCCTCTGCAACAGCACAGTGATTTGGGCGCTAAGCTGTATAATGTACTGACATCTGGATGAGACATGAAAATGAATACCTGAGTAACTTTGGTTACTAAAGATCATATTGCAGTCTTTGAAACAGCAGGGGTATTAACTTCAGTATTGTGATCAAATTTCTACTAAATTACTCTCTATATCTCTATATCTGGTCAACTTATCCATCTGATTGGCTACACAATCCCTAGAAATTCCTGCCATTCCTGCTGAGAGTGATCTCAGAGTGAGGTGTCATGGACCCCATAATAGGTGGAATTACAATGAACTGTCAGCCACTGACTTCTTCAAATCAATCAAAAGTTTTTTTTGTGTCTGTTTCAAAGCATGATGTATTTTTTTGGGGTTCAATTCAAGCCAGATCCAGCCAGGTATCCCAGCTCCACCTGTTTATGGTGACATGAAAATGACTGACATACTTTCACCAAGGATAAAAAAAAGTCAATTTGTAAAATAAGCAATGAGCAGTTAAACAATATGTGTTTATTTGGAAGTCAACAAAACATCCACTAGAAAAGAACATAAAATTATATTCTTTATGGAGATTTGTATTCAATTAAAGTTAGATGAATGTATACATTTTTTATATTGCTTTTCAGTCAAACTACAATCCACACAATTTCCAGAATTTATAAAGAACTTAACAAAAAGCATCAGTCATAAGCATCAGAAAGACATTTTGTCTCATTTGTGAGCATTATACCAACAAAAAATAACAGCACGTGAATACGGAAGTTTCATTGGTAATCAGATTAAAAACATTTACAGTGAGGAAGAAACATTTACAGTATACATCGCAAGACACAAAACAAAAAAATCTACCTTAATTGACTCATTTTGTCATTTTAGGATCATTTGAATAACACTGGAAAATCGTCAACCAAAAGGGACTATGACAATAACTCATAGGGTTATTGAAATGTTTTGAAATTGTAACAGACAACAGATGAACTTTTGCCAGGTCAGAGAGCAGAAAAACACTTGGGATGCACAAAAGACAGATTTTTCCAACAAGGCAACTTTCAGCTTGATTTTTTTAATGGTGAAAGCACGAAAACTGGTGCTATGATTTGTTATCTTGCTGGCAAAGTAGCTAGGGTAGCTAGCTAATTGCTTGTAAGAATAAGAGGTAAAACCTATAGGTAGTTCAAAAGTAGTAGTTTTGAACTAAAGTGCAAAAGTACAAAAGTAGCTATCAGGCAATGTTAATTATGATTGGTACATTTTGGTACATTGGTACAAAGGATTTTAAAAAATCCTTTACATAACCCTTAAAGGATTTAATGAAATGAACAATTAAGTGTCTGTACAGTTAAACCTGGAAAGGCTTATAAAAACACCTGATACTGAAGTTAAGGTAAATGCAGCCAGCTCTCTGGATGCCATGCCCTCTGGGAATTTCCCTCTCTCACGGCATGGTGTATGTCAAACTCTTTTTACATTCAAAATCCTTCCCGCTCGAATTGGACAATGCAGCAGCTGCCATGATTTCAGCACACGACAGTGTGGTGAAGTGGAATGCCAGGGTCAGATCCGTAAGCTGGATATGGTTCCAATAGTTCACAATGAACGCTGTGAGTCCGAAAACCATCAGTCCAGATGAGAGGTACTGGCCCGCCACACTCCACCAAAGGACTTTTTTGTCATCGTAGCAGAGGGCGAACAGGTAGGCCATGATGGTGAACATCAGGAGCGCGACTGGGGCGTACACACACGCTGCCATCAGTCCCAGGGCCAGGCGGAGGAGTGAGTTGGGGGAGCTGTGACACGCCATCTCGCCGCCCTGCGAGCGCATACAAAAGTGGAAGGGGCTGATGAGGATGTTCTCACTGCGGACGAACTCCCCGCGCTCTGCAAACAGGGCGAACAGAAGCTGAGGTAGGATGATCACATGCAGGGCCACCACGGGGGCGGACAGACAATGTCGATGGCAGTTAGCCATAGCCGAGACAGCTGAGAACGTCCACAGCAGGCAGTGTGAGGGTGGAACGCACAGGACTTTGCACAGCTCCTGGGTGACAAACACAGTGGGCAATATTGACATTAGCTGGTTCCTGACTAGTATGGTCTGCAGTCTCCTTACCTCTCAATTCGGCTGCTGGCCCAGCAGCAACCAGAAGACAAGAAAGACACAAAAAGATGATCTGAAGTACGGCTTCAGGCAAGATTTATCACATGAAAAGTTGACATGAATACACAAATACACCATACTGTATGCACCAGCAATGAAGCAAGCAAACATTTCACAAGGAGTACAGTTACAATTCCTAACATGTCCTGAGAAACAAGCAAAGTTCAGTGGTTTGCTACAGAGACATGGGGATTCAGGTGTAAATCTTATCCAATCAGAGCTGAACTACTTCACATGCCTTGTTTGTCTCTTACAGGCAGCTAAATTAACCAATGAAACAAAAGTAAACAAATTAATGAAATATGGTGCATCCTCTAATCCCATCCGATTACGGATAATATATCCCAATGTTCAGGTTGAAATCATCAAGGATAAGAGCATCTGCTTGATGAATAAATTATAATAACTCAGTCAGACTTATTCTTTGTACAGTGCTAGAGCTCAGGCATTTTTTCTTCTCATTCAGTTGCTGCCATAAGCTGTGAATGGCTCCAGAGTACCAAACTACTGCAGTCAATTTTCAGACTGGCCTTGTCATTTGTAATTGGAAATAAACCATGGAAGGTGACAGTGTTGCACTGTTTGGGAATTTCAGATGAGTTTTAATTGCTAGACTAATTGTTGGTTGTGCCAAGACCACACAAGATCTTTGGCTATAAGTATGCAGTCATTGCTGAAGGACAGACAAATATGTAGACAGTTATCAGATATGGAGTCATATGCTACCTGACTGACACTTTACACTTTTCAATTTGCTTTAAATCTGAATCAGATTGAATTTATTGGACATACTATCATAACATCAAAGATGTTGATGTCTTTTACTACATAGCCATTATGTCATTACATGAAAATGTGCACTGACTTCAATTATTTTTAACGATTTACTTTGAACGAAATGCTTTACATTCATAATTTACACGACTGTCATGTCTATAAATATATACTGAATGGAAACATTCACATAAACAACTCATCTTCACCAAAAAGAAAATGTTATTTATTAAACGTCCTATAGACTCTTGCCTCAAAAACTTTGCAGATGATTGTAGAGATATCTTAAAAAAGACGCACTTAAATCAGGAAGTCGGGATCTCCCAATGCCACGGCCGCATTACAGAAACTATTTCGGTGGCATATCTGCCTAAAATAACAGCGCTAAGCGCTCGGCTAACATAAATAGGAAATTAAAAACATTAAAAAAGTATTGTTTCAAAAAAGTCTGACATACCAACCGTACCATGACTTACTTAATATACAGTAGCCGCCGCAAAATACACTTATTTCCTGTAAGCTCGTTGTTGTGCCCACTTTTATTTGTTTCACTTTCAGCATAATTGTGTCAGGCTGAGCCGCCAGCAACGATATTACCACAGACAGTGAAAATCACCCAAACAACTATAAACACACTGCATCTTCTCTTACGTTGATATGACTAATATATGTTCACATGAGACGCAAAACCTTTTGTCAGTGTAGTAAAATGAAATAATACTAAAATACAGCTACAGTTACATTTTTCCAACTTTTTAACAGTGAATTGCTTCATTAGGTAAAAAAACATTACGTCATGACTTATTTGTAAACTCTTATCAATAATATTTCGGTCTATTTAACCTACCTTAGTCACTTCACAAGCTGCGACAAGTTTTACGGAAAAGTTGCAGGTACTGTTTGTTTAATACTCAGCGAAATGAGAAAAGTTTGAGTGACAAGCACATAGCCCTGCTTCTGTTGGATTGAATGTGTCATGTGATTTAATTTAAAAACCTAGTCATGCCTGGATATCAAAACAAGTCATAAGTGAAAATGAAAGTGCAGTGCATGGGCGTAGGTTTGTATGGACTAGTGGGTACTTTTTGGTCACATCACACGACCACATTGCATGAATATACAAGCGCACACGCACATCTGTTTTTTTTTTTTTTTTTTTTGTATAATCATCGCCGTTTGTTTGCTTGTTTTGATGTCAGTGTAAATCCCACCGGCTCCCTGTTTATCACTCCACGACTCGGAAAACGTATTCGCTGATGCTTACATTACATGTACTTTTTAAATAAACCATTGGAGGGCGTACGTCACCATAAGTATAACGACTTTCTTCGGTTTCTCGTGCACACACATTTGTAAGATGTACCTTGGAAAAAATTAATATATGCAATGAACTATGTTCAGAAATCCATATGAGTAATCACGACTTAACTATACAAGAGAATATTAATGCATTCATATGGAAACAGAGTGTTCCTATCAAATGCGTTAGAATGCATCTCGATACTCTCGACAACCCTGAATTTTAGGACGTCCAAAACCACATTAAATAAAGACATTGTAAATGTATAATGTAAGTAAATAAGCCTGGATTACCTGTCAGCAAAGGAACTTAAAGAAACTAGGACTGGAAAAAACAACTAAAGGGTGTTACAGCTAGCATACTACGCTTACTTCATCGGTGTGATTCCAGTATCTGGAAATCGTATAAAAGTTTCGATTTTGTCATCAGTCTTCATTTTGATAAATTGTATTGCGAAGTAATATACCTCGTGATGTTCTATTGTTGTCTACTTTGTTTTGTGCCCTCTGAATCTAAGCAGTTGTTTGAATGATGGAAGTGGAGAATTGGGTATTTTGATTGGCGGAGCTGCAATTAGCTGTCAATCATTGACTTGTTTCAACCGTGTTTTGCACTTTACAAATTACATAATGAATAGCCCAAATGGTGCGTTCTTACCAACAAAGGATAGCGCCATCTGTGTTGATATCCTGATACTTCACGTGCATGCTTGGGTGTTTTTGCATGTCTCATGAATCACATTTCAGAAAATTGAGAATTCATATGTGCATTGATTTGTTAACAAAATCCATATGAATGGCAATGTTGGAGATAGATGTAGGCAGGATTGCAACGAGTCAAAGAAACAAGGAGGATATGTCCAGGCCACCCTATGTAGGACTGTGGATCTGAGGTCTCTCCTGACCTAACTGATGGGAAGTAACACCAAACCTTGAACATGAAAAAGGGCCCTGTCTGACTGCTTACCAGTAAATGTGTGAGGAGCTGTAGAATAGTACATTAAATAGAACTAAGGAAAGGGAGAAGGGATGCAACAATCTCAGTCTAAGCAAGGACTTGATAACTCCAAATTGGTCCAAATGCTTTTCTCCCCGTCTACTCATTTCCTCATTCCTAACCCTCCTCTGCTTCTCCTAGTCTACTTGTCATCATCAGGAGATGAGGAAAGAAGATTTGTGTAGAGGATGCAAGGATGGGGGGGAAGAGTTTTTACAATCCTCCACTGTCATGGAATGCCATACAAAAAAAAAAAAATGAAGCTAGTTTGGGGCCTGTTTCAACTGGTTTAGCTGGCTTCCTTTCACCACATTGTTCATAAAAGCCAGTCTCATTCCATTTCACAAAACAGACTGACTTGCCCCATAGAAACATATCAAACTAATCAATTTCCATTGCTGAACTCTCTGTGATGGTGTTTCATTTTCTAAAAGTGTTGACATCTGTCCACAATTTTTTTTTATGAGCAGAAAACACTGCTGGGAGAATGGCAAGGTCCTTCAGACGTCTCAGATGATTGTACTTATATGACAAACATTGCTCCACATTGTATGACACTATTCATCAGGCCAATTTGCTGGGCCTTTACATCCTGAATGACACCTGCTTAAGGAACAATGCAGATGGTCTCCATTTGATTTTGGTAGGCATTGCACTCTGTAGGTGTATGCCTATAGTGCATTAGTATATATGGAAAAAAAAATGTGTGGACATTCTTCACATTTACTCAGTCAATGCTGGAACATAGACACCAGTAACCATCATACATACCACTACTCAAAGACTGGATTTGCTCACCCTTCTACAACAGAATTCAGCATCACCTGTTGGGAGGCTGATAAACGATAACATTGATGTGGGTCATGTGATGTCAACTGTGATGTCACAATTCTGTAAAACCCTTCTGAAAAGGATGCACATACATGCAGAAGCTGCGTTTGAAACATGCTTCTGACAAGCCCCAAATTCATCTATTTTTTTAGCAAAGACACATATGCCATACTATAACTAAGAATCTCTGGACATCCTTGAGCTTGTTGCTAAGGGTTTTGGGGGAGGTTCTCAACTGAGAATATGGGGAGAACAGCCCAGGTGAAAGCCTTTTGTGTCAAAAAAAGAGGGTTAACATAACACCTCAAAGAAAAGGTGAAAAGATTTCTACTACTTACTTAATAATTCTGTTTTAAGAATTTATTCAATGCACCCAGCTCCAGTTCATTGGTAGGCTAATTTACATCATTAAATTCTATGGTATGGTATGTTTTACATCGCCAATAGTGGGCCACAACACTGATCCAGAATCACATTTGTGTTTACCACTCCTGCCATCGAAGACTTGCCTGCTTACTTGAAGTTGTGTAACCATTTCATGAAAAGAATGTCATCTCAGGTAAAACCTGTGTGATAGAAAGGCCCAGACAGGTAAGTTGACTTCAGCGTATTGTTCGCTTATCTTCAGCTATCAGCTTTCACTGGTTTACTTTGGCTGCTGTTTAAGAGTGAAGGTATGCAGCAAGGCTGTTCACTCTATTTCACTGCTCTGCCTCTCTAACTCAACTTTCTTTTTAAGGTAAGCAAAACTCTGCATAGTGTTGCACCTTATGGACTTAACCACATACCATAAGCACACATACACTGGGAAATATGAACTAACCATGGCATTTTGCATACCATGTCCTGGAACCATTTATTATACTTTATTATGTTAATTTGAAAATGAAAGGAAACTATGAATATGTTTATAAAAAAAGCTATGTGAAATTGATTTTATTACGAAACAGTGTCTACGCATTTGAAATACCACTTGTTCTAGAAATGCCTCTTGTGTGTCGCGAAACTGCAATACTCGTTTTGTGCCTTGTTGCATGGCCGGATTTACTCATTTGTGCACTCGATTGTTTCCATGTCCCGTTTTGGGGTCACAGTTAAATTCAAAATCCCTCTCTACAACTGAAAAAAAAAGTTTATTCATATCATACATTCAGAGCTTTCTTTGATAATTGTGTCTAATATGTAGACATTCCAAATCTTACAATTTTAAAAATCCCTTTCAATAACTGCTAATTCTGTACAGTTAAAAATCGTTGAATGGCCACGCGTTAAACTACTGTGTACAGTAGGCTAGCCATACTACTGTTCCAGATTAAAAAAAGATCTGCGTTCTTAAATCGGTGCAGAACATACCCTCCCATCCCACATCATCCCCATTTCGCGTCTCTGCAGTCGGCCTATTCGACGGCAGGTCTAGTAAGAGGCTGACGCTTGGACTGGGACAGTGCAAACAGTAGGCTACTGCACTGTGTTGAAGACTACGCACAGCAACCCAGTGAGGCGCACGGAGAAGGCGAAGGAAAGGGCAGCGAAGCTTGGAGCAGTCTTCGTCCACTGAAAACCCATTCGGCTCTGTGCTGTTATCGACGGTTTGGCCAAAACCTGTGCTTTTTGGGGTCAACAACCCGCCCATGATTACGGTAAGACTGGCGTGATATACTGCGAAAACGGACAACCTGACAGCTAGAGCCTCAACTCGATTCATCAGTTCTCCCTCGCTAGTTTTATACAGTGTTGATATCTTGCTGTCGCTAGTGAAAATACTAGGAGCAGCATTTCAGTAAGATGTTTTGCTGTCTAGTCGTTGCTTGTAATAAATAAGCCTACAGATAACCATAGAGTTTAATTCAGGGTATGTTCGCATTTTTAGCGAGTTGCAGGCAGCTAACGAAATAAAAACCGACAGCGTTATTCTGGAGCTACAGAAAACTGTTTCATGTAGAATATCCTATGCGGATAAAATAAGGAGCTTGCTGGAGAAACCATGACTAAAATGACTAACTCAACAACGTACTGGTATTAATTGTCAACTTTAGCTAGTTGATAAATTAAGCTAGCTGGACTGCAACAGAAAATCCAGTTGTTACACATGATTGGGGAAAATGCCGGTAATATATTTGCGGTTCCTCAGGAAAGGCTGTCATTTCAGTTCAGAGCTTCGCATGCTGCCGTGTGAAATGTGCTCTACCCCTCGTCGAATATTAATGAATGAAGAGGGTGGCTGTGCAATTTCAGTTTAACTGGAAGAATTTTGGGTTTATTTTCTGAAGAGTAGAATAATATGAGGGCTAAATTCCGAGTGTAGACACATGTATATGTTTTGTAATGTCCTTGCTGGGTGCATGAACCCTTGCTCCATGCGTGCGTATGTTAAAGCATGGCTTGTATGAGAGACGTTTTTGTGAATCGTGATTGTAGGCTACTATTCCACACGCACGTTGTATGTAGCTATTTATGTATGTTATTCACTGTAGACTTTGAATTGCGATATATTTTCTGATTAGTTGGGTGAATTGGGCATTACGCTCTCTATTAATTTGAAAATCCTCATTTGACGAGAGTGTAATATCTGGGTGAGACTTGAAATAACCAAGCAACAACAAATGACCTGTCAGGATTCTTTGGCATGCGCGGTCCCGAAAGAGACGGCGGGCACGGATCACACCACCACCCTTAATGCTCTAACAAGGCGGGGCGCGTTTAAGGAAACAAACCCCGATTACCTCAAGAATGGGACAGCAAGTCTGTTTTCAACATCAAAGTTAAAGCATAGCTGTTGAGGTCATGTGGTCAATGTAAACTTTTACTCCCATTTACTCCTATTTTTTCATCGGAATTCTCAAAATTATGACCTCTAATGTCACAGTATGCCAATCAAACAGTTGAGCCCCAGTGCCCAATTATTATATAATTACTCAGATTCTGAAAACAATGCTTAACATTGCTATGTTGAGGAATGTCTCCCACTCAATTACAATACTTAAATTGTTAATGAATCTTCTGCTGCTCAAGCCAAAGCATTAGACCTACACTGCATTGTAATGTGAAAAATGAAAAGAGAGAGGAAAAAAATCGGATTCCTGGAACAGTTACATAAGCTCTTTATAAGAGGTTAAAGGATAAAGAATTTGTACCTCTTTGACCGGATCAGCATGGAAGCCCGGACTCTTATGTGCAACGGAATGCATCTCCTAAATATCAGAGGAGGGGAAATAGTGGAGGTTGATACCTGTTTGCCAGTATATTGACTGAAATGTTGTGCCAGCAACACTTAATCTGTGGTGCTGTGGCTGCTTTATCCATGGGGCAGCTGTTGTGTTTCTTTTAATCAAGCTTCACTAAGGGGTGGGCTTTCACATTCACAGGTTCACTGGACCCAAGATTGTGATGTATGTGAAAAACTTAAAACGTTAGCATTATCAATACCACCATTTCCAGATTATACATTTTATAATCAGATTATAAAATGCTTACCTAGTGCACCGCTGCACAGCAGGAGCTGTTGACAGAATGAGTTTTCATTCAGGCTTCAAAAGTGAGAGAGCACTTTAACCTTCCTTTTGCATCTCTCAGCCCTGTCATAGACGGTGCGTTTAAATAGCACACCATGGACATCATGCCTTAGACGATAAAAGAGGAAAAGGAAATCTCTTGTGGTTTTTCTAAAATTAGTCAATGTAAAATGTGAATAGTTATCATCAAGGATCCGGCCTTAAGCCTATTTGCTTTTCAAAGTGACAGCGGAATGAAAATAGTCAGTGGAGTACCATATGTTCCCAAAAACAACCAGCAGACATTTGGGTAGGAGAGCACACTTCAAACATGTAACTAGTCATTCTTTTTTTCTTTAACTTTTATACTGCAAATTTAAGTATTATGTATATATTTATTTAATACAGCCAAGACCCTTGCCCCAGTACATAGCTTGTGCATCTGTGAGACGGGGCAAGAAGCTGACTTTAACAAGCTTTAACAAGCATAGGCCGGGTTCTGCACCCCCCATCCCACCTCGGGTGAGTCTCTGTGGTGAAGCAGATAAAGAACTAGGGGGCCTTAGCGGATTATGTTCTCATTAGATCTTCCAAGGTTTGCCCACCCATTTGTACCCTTTTCCTGCTGTCCTCCATCCCTTCCAGAGCACCCCCTTATGGGACTAAGAGTCTCCTTTAATTTTCTTTTTGTGCACATCAGCTCTGCTCTTTCCCTGGTGGCTCATCTTCAGTAGGCCATCATAAATCTTAAGCCTGAAGCTGTGAGTTTGTCTCTGCTGGGCCATCTTGGCTTGCTCAGCAGAGTGCTTGTGGAGGGCAAAAGGGTATGTAGGGGCTGCTTTTGGGGAGGAGGGGCTGTGGAAGCAGATTCTCATCACCAATTTATTTCCTCATCCACTCAAAGCAGCTCCCTTTTTCAAAGAAATGCCTGGATGACTTTTTAATGCACTACAGCAAAGTGCACTTTTTTTGTTGACTGTAACCTTGTGATGCAAGTGCAAGTAACTGGTGCACATCAGTGTCTGGGTGTTGTAGTTTCAGGGTTTGTGGTCGTTTGAAGGCAGAGCCTGGTGTGGGGTTGGTTACCCTGTTGAAGTCATGTGCCGTTGGTCCAGGGGTCAGGCATGAGGAGTGGGTGATGGCCCAATCCACCAGCCATGAGCAGCAGGGGAATGTGTGCAGAGCCGGGCCAGTGGTGTTGCTTCCTGCTGCTCTTGCAGGTACCGGGAGCTCAGGGGAGGTGTGAATGACACTGTGTGCTCAAGGTGTGTTTCCTGACACCTACACTTTGCTTCTATGGTCTTATCAGTCTGTACCTGGAAAAGGCTTACGGTCAGGCTGTAAAAGGTCTGAAGTGTGTGTGTGTGTGTGTGTGTGTGTGTGTGTGTGTGTGTGTGTGTGTGTGTGTGTGTGTGTGTGTGTGTGTGTGTGTGTGTGTGTGTGTGTGTGCTTCTGTGTGGTTGTGTGTGTGAACACTTGAATGCATGTATGTGTGAGTACAGGAGTGCATGTATGTGAGACTGAATGTATGTCTGCATGGAGACAAAAATGTTAGTGTTAGTGCACATGTGCTTGAACATGTTTGCATGTATCATAGAACGCTGAGTGCGGTGTTTGTGATGTGTATGGGTGTGTCTCAGCATGAGTCTGAGTCCATGTACTTGATCATGTGTGTTTGTGCTATAATGGCATGTGACTATGTTTTTTTTTTCTATCCAGTAACAATTACCTGCTGGTGTGGAAGGCATGTTGGGGAAGGGGTAGGGATCACATATAATCCAAGTCAGGGATTCTTTGACCCAGAAGGGAGAGATGGGCCTTCATAGCCCGTCACATTGGAATCTATGGATTCCCTGCAATGTCATTGAACAAGCAAAGAGTGCATTGAATGTCTTATGTTGTGGATTAAACTGGGTTATTTTAACCCAGCATCTGCCCCCCACCCCTATGTTTTTGATTATATAACATTTGATCTCATTTTTCCACATTTTCAAACCACATGTGTCCCAGAAAGAAATGGTAATTTGTGAATACAAGTGAGTTTCCATGCATTCAATTATAATATAGATAGTGACGTACTAGGGGTTGCAGTAGTTTGAACGGTATGTTCTAGAAACACACCCTTGTGAGCCAGTAGTATTGTCCCTGTTAAGTAAACCTCTTGAGCCTGCATCTGCATCTGCTCTGTGTCAAATGCCTAATTTATGCACGCATGCCCTGGTTACGCAGCGGACGTCATACTGCTCCGAGTTCTGACACAGTAACAGGAGCGACTTGGGCGTCACTGACAGAGCACAGTTTTATGGCCGGTCTGCTAATCATAAATATCAGAGAGGTGTACAAAATCTGTGCATGCTCTGCAGAGGTTACATCTGTTGCAGTGGAAAAGGATCCCTCTCAGGAAAAAGGGAAGTACTGTAACTGCTGCAAGAGCGAGCTGGTGATGACTGTTGACTGTTGTAGTCCTGTGCTGCCTGCAGTGGCTTTGTGGAAAACACCAGCTCAGCGCCTCCCAAAATCAACAAGGAGCATCTCCACTATGTCCTCATGGACACAGAAAGTAGTTGCAAGTGTTGACTTCTGTAAAGTAGAGCACATCCAACTGAGTTTTATTAAAACTGTTCAAGAGGATAAGCAAGTGGGAACAAAAAAAGACTGAATAAGGAAATGAATAAAACAATGTTTGAATGTCAATATTTGCACATATTTCAGCCGAGTCCATTCGTTTGTGGTTTTATTGTTCATAAAGACAGTAGAAGTGGCATCACCTCGGTCTCTTTCGTAAGCTGCAGGTGCCCTTTGAGCCACTAAAAGCTAAGAACCGTGCACTCATAAAACGGATTACAACTACTCTGTTAACTAAGGGAACAGGACAAAAAGTCAAATGGAAAAACAAATCCCCACTCCTGTGTCCCCAAATATGGCCCTACTGCTCAGTATTTCATTTCATTCTGCACATATCTGGCAGAAGACTGAAGGCCCCTAAGGTCTAACATTAGGTCATTAGGTCTAACAGATAAATTATGTGTAGGTCATGTGAGTTTGATATAACAATGAAGTGGTGAAACTGATCTCTCATAGTAACAAAGATAGTTAAATTGGTCCTTGTAGTTTCTGCCCAGTTGTAGTTGATACACATTATTGCAAAACATACAGTCCCCATCCAGGCAGCACAGGGTGATCTTAATGTTTACATACCTGCTCAGGCAGCACAGGGTGATCTTAATGTTTACATACCTGCTCAGGCAGCACAGGGTGATCTGAATGTTTACATACCTGCTCAGGCAGCACAGGGTGATCTAAATGTTTACATACCTGCTCAGGCAGCACAGGGTGATCTAAATGTTTACATACCTGCTCAGGCAGCACAGGGTGATTTTAATGTTTACATACCTGCTCAGGCAGCACAGGGTGATCTTAATGTTTACATACCTGCTCAGGCAGCACAGGGTGATCTAAATGTTTACTTACCTGCTCAGGCAGCACAGGGTGATCTTAATGTTTACTTACCTGCTCAGGCAGCACAGGGTGATCTTAATGTTTACATACCTGCTCAGGCAGCACAGGGTGATCTTAATGTTTACTTACCTGCTCAGGCAGCACAGGGTGATCTTAATGTTTACATACCTGCTCAGGCAGCACAGGGTGATTTTAATGTTTACATACCTGCTCAGGCAGCACAGGGTGATCTTAATGTTTACATACCTGCTCAGGCAGCACAGGGTGATCTTAATGTTTACGTACCTGCTCAGGCAGCACAGGGTGATCTTAATGTCCCTCAGAATTTCAGAACTTCACAAAAAAATCACCAAAACTCTGTTTTTTTTTTTTTTTTTTTTTTTTTTTAAAGAATAGAATATTTAACATTTAAGGATGTTGAATATGCACTAGTCTTTCATGCAGGGTTCTGCCAATTCTACAGTTTCTGGAGGCACTGATTAGCAGGCTGTTGTTTCCTGTCCTCTCCACACCAGGCCCCACCTCCTGTGCATTCACACTTTGGACGACACATCTAATAAACTCATAGGCTTTCCGTTTCACCTCGTAGATAGATAAGTCGGGAATGCAGACAGAGCAGGAAGCGGAAACTTATTTGAAGGAGGTTTTATTTGGAAGCACACTGGTGGGGCTTGAGATCAGCCAGCACAGAAATGCGTTTCTATTGCGGAGCTCCAGGGCGAGAAACCTGTCACTGATGGAGCTGTGGGCCATGGGGAGAGGGGACAGCCACCCAAATGACCTTGTGGACGGCCGGATTAATGATAATTCCACTCTCCCCGGAAGGCTGATGCCTGGTGTTGACATTAGATTTTTCTTTTCTTCTCATTCACCTTGGGGATTTTTTTGTATTTTTTATCAGACTGCAGTAAAACACAGGCGCGGCTGCTTGTCCTCTGAATGTCAAACTGTAAATGGCACAAGAGGACTGTGAGTTTAATTACTTACATTCTTGAAACATCTGGAGCTTCTTTCATACCTATGTTTATGTGTTGAGAATCAGAAATTGATGGAAGAAAATGGTTGCGGTAAATTATTGATAACTGTTTACAAGAATGGTGGTCTTTTAGTGGCTCATTCAGTTAATAAGCCACAAGTGCATGCTGGGATCAACAGTCAACCGTATAGGGCTGGGTAATATCAGAGGATTGTGACTGGGCGGCCACAGCAGTGAGAGACAGCTGGTCCTGTCTCTCAGTGATTGGTTGAGCTTAAAGGATATGGGCTTATTTGATGTCCCACAATGCATCACTTTGTTAAAGGGTTGCTATGGGGATACAGTCATGGGCTGATTCTTGTTCCCCAACCAATTTCCTATACATGAATAAAACTGCACTGATCTTCTGTATACAGGAATGGAAAGCTCAATAGCAACATCATTACTATAAGTGAACCAATACTGAGATTACCATTTCATTGTGTAATAATCAGCAAAGCTGCAGTTAACATGGCATCACAGTGGCTGATAACCAAATTCCCAGTTTTCCTCAGTAAAGCATGAGTTGCTTTGATAAAGTATGAGGATGCGTCAGTGTGTGTGTGTGTGTATATGTGTGTGTGTGTGTGTGTGTGTGTGCCCCTATGCTTTTCCCTACAGCTCCATACCTCTGAATGAGTCATTTCAGATGAAGTGTCTCTCACCCTGTTCTTCATCTATACCAGTTTCATCATCTGCTTTCCCGATGCAAAAGAGTGAGTGGGCGAGGCACAGGGAAGCCACGTGGTCTGACCCTTCGCCTTCGCCTTGGTTATTTGCATCACTCCACTTCCTGTGTTTTTTTGTTTGGTTGCCGTAACAACGTTGAGGTGGTGACACTTCCCTCATGTGCTGACATCACTATTCTCCCACAATCACACAGTGCGGTGGCTGGAGAGAAGTTTGGCCTACCTCTAATCAAAAGAGTTGTGGACTAACATAATTTAGCTGGAACTCTTCTTAACAGAACACTGTTGACATTTGCCAGCAAGTCAAACTCCTACCCAAATCCTTTCTCTAACACGGGCATTGTGCATGCAACTGTACCAGCCAGGGAATCCCTCTGTCCTGTCAGTCGATTTGCATCAGATTACCATTTCCAATATGACTGGTCAGACTCGTCACACAAGTTGTTATTTTGAGCCATCAGTTTTTGGCATTACATCACTGGAAGAGTCTGAAGATATCATAAATTAAGGTCTATGGTGATTGACAGAAGCATATCAATGTGGCTAAACCAGACACTGAATTAGAGTAGAACTATTAAACCAGTGTAGTTTATCATTCCATATATTTAGACCAAATAATCTACCTAGTGTTAGACTCACCTTTGAAAAACCTGTGACTGACGGTTTTAGTCATTTACAAACCAGTTTGAACAAATGTAAGCACTCTAACCCATTTGTGTAGAATTTCAGTTTGAATGGCAATTTGCATCACAAACATTCTTTGTAAACCAAAACCTGTCTCTCCTTTTGTGGTAGACAGCAAATACTTAGTCCCATTTGTGTACAGAGATGTGTTTGACTGCATAATGCTATCTGTTTGGGCTGGCCTAGTCTGTTTTTTGAGAGGCCTTCTTTGGCAAATAGGTCTACGGGCTTATGTTTCATGGTCTGATTGACTGAAGGCAATGCTTTGCCAATGCGCTAATACTTCTGGGAAATGGTGTCCTTTTCTCTTGGCTGGCATCCACATGTGGACGGATATTGGGGTGGAAAAGGGCAGGCTTGGGGCTAAAAGCAATGAGGTCTTAAAATTGGTAGCTGAGAGATCTCAGCGGCGGATGCTAATCGAGCTTGGCCCGAGCCCACAGGCACTCTCCCTCATTGGAATATGTTTTGTGCTGCAGCACCAGGCTGTAGAGCATTTTTATAGCCACATTATTATGAATATAAGGATTTATTGGATTATGTTTCCTTTTCTAATGGCTGCTTACAGAGCATGTTCTTTACAACCACCCTATTATAAAAGTGGATCCATTATTTAGATTTATTATTATAAATGGATGAAATTCCTCAAAAAAATTTACATGTAAAAAAAGTTTTGCAGACATGGTTTTCAGGTACATTTCACAGGGTGATGCTGCCATGAATGAGTTATTCAGTTTCTTATGATTTGCCTTTGAGCAGGAGAATATGTAGCGACTGCTTTGAAGGTACTCATCCCCCTGGGACCTTACTGTGTACTCAATGGTCCTGGAGACCCATAGGGTCTATGGAGCAACCAACACCACCAGATCCAGTTGACCCTGTGGCTGCTGAGAACCAGAGTTTCTGTCCCCTTTACTGGCCACATCTGTGTTTATTGGTCACACTACAGGTGTTTAACTCTTGGTGTCAGGATGGCTGTGGTTGGGGGAGGGGCATGGGTTGGGGGTATCTGGTGCACAGGTGTCAGCCTTTAGTAAACATTAATGTCTTCCCACTTACCACCACAGCTCAGAAAAGAAGAACAGTTGTACATTACATGTCTGAAGTATGGCTCTTTCCAAGTGGCTCTCATCAAATGTTCTGAATGAGCTGCCAACACCACAGGTCCATAAACTGTGGGCCTTCTGCATTGATTCAGTGTTTACAGCACTCCCAGCCAAAGCAGAGCCTGCTCCTCTGATCACCTTGTTGCGGTTTGTCAGGCTCATTGGAGGAGGCAGAGTGAACCTGGCGCTGCTGAAATGGATATTATATGGAGCTTTACAGAGGCAGCCTTCAGGAAGATTGGCTTTCTGAGCATGATTAGAAGGCAGAGTATATTCTATGATCACTGATTTGCTGTCTAAAAGGTTTCAGTACTCACATATGGATGGTCTAATCCTCTCATCCTTCACCTGATCTATAGAGTGCAGACAGTAGAAAGCAATATGGCAGAAACCTCACCTCGTTACATAGGAGTCACTTGAGATCCATGAAATGACTCTTGAAAACACATGAGGCCCTGTAATTGCCAGAGCCAGAAAGCTGACATGCTCAGTGTTAGTGTGAGAGTATGAGAGCAAGAGAGCACACACGCTGGAGACAGGGGGAGGGGGTACTGTAAGGTTAGGCCCGGAAACGAGTGATGCATTTTTCAGTACTAGAAATAAGTTGCAACACACTGTCTCTGGACTTGGATTCGGTCCAGGAAGCCAGGAAGCCCTGGGCTCTGTCCATCTGTCCCTAACTCTGATTTAGGAATAAAAATAAGTGTTAGTTTATTTCATCACAAATACAGGTTTGTATTTTTGGCAACAGCATGAAATAAACGGACTGAATTGTGTTTGCACTGTGCACAGAAAAAAGTGTTTGATCACAACTATTTAAAAAAAGTAAAACAGAACAGGAAGGCTGATGTAATTCATTCTAGATTAGTTTAGCATTTAGATGCCTGCAAATGCAAGATAACAAGAAAGAAGACTGAGTTGAGGGCAAACTGTGGCATAATCAACTAAGCTGTCAAATTAAGGTGGCAGGGCATTTATGTGATAATGTACCTGTCCTTGATTTGGTTTTAGTACAGAAGTTTATCATAATTTCATTAAGCTTTAGCACTTGAAGCATGAATGACCCACATAGTGAGGGCAGCAACACTTATTTTTACTAGATTAATAGTTTGTGATAACGATTAGGCCAGTATCAGTCAGCACATGTTAATATCAAATGCCTGCTGTTTACTGAAAGTATACTGCACCTGGCTCTGACAAATTGCCAAGAGTCCTAGTGAGAGACCATTTTCTTGGTACTTTTGTGTTTTTTAAAACACAAAAATGTCAGGTTTGATTTTTTTCCTGTGTCTTTCTTGAGTTGTTTTTATCTTTCCTGCCCCATTGCAAAAATGTTTTGTACTTTATCCAGTTTAATACATATTTTTGAGCAATTGTGTGTGTGCATCTGTGAGTATGCTTGTGTGTGTGTGTGTGTGTGTAAATGTGTGCTTTTCACAGTCCTGTACAGCTCAATATGTCACCCCAGATGAAGTTCTTTATTTTCTGTCTTTTCTTCAGCTTAGTGTTTTGCCATTACGACATGTTCGTTTTCTGTGATCCCTGCCCACACTTGCAAATAAGGGACAGGAGCTGGCAACCACACTGATTGTGCCCTCTGGCCCCTCCCACTGCTTAGAGAGACAGAGAGAGCTCATTTCCTGGCTGTTTCCCATTGTTGTTCCCGTCATTTCCTGTGAGCTCCAGATTGCTCACGGGGTTGCATATCGGGGATTTGTCTGTCTGCATAAGTGTTGCATAAGAGTTCATGCCAAAGGGTAGTGTGGTCTCTCAGATGCTATTAGGACTAGACCTACAATAACCTTGATCTCTCTAGTAGGTTTTCATGCCAGTCTAAAGCTGGTGCTAGCTCTTGGAGCCATTCACCAGCCTGGAGCATGTATACTTTCCAGACAGAATTCATGGGGATGAGGGGACTTTACTGAACCTGGCCTCTGCAGCCAGTCTCAGTCTCTCCGATTTACCTGTCAAACATCAGTTCTTTATTTCCATGGTCAACTCAAATTCTTCATTTTTCACCTTTCACGTTTTTTAATTCATTAATCCTCCCAGTGCATTCACACGCCTCACTCTTTCAGTCCATCTTTACATTTTATTCTTTCCATCCATTCTAATCTTTCCTCCCCTACTACATTGTAATTGTTTACTCTACCCAGTTAATTCCAATCCTTTACTTTTTCTGTGTGCTTTCTAAGTGCATCCTCATTTTATTCTCTCAGTACATTTTGATTGATCGCCCCCCTCCTCTAATTCTATTGTAATCATTTACTGCTCTCTTAGTCCATTCTAATCATTCAGCATTTCAACTATTTTATTCTTTTACTGTCCCAGTCCATTCTAATCACTCTATCTTCCATTCCATTATAACCCTCCTCTCTCTCAGTCCTTTCTAATCTTTTACTCTTTTGACAGTTGTAAGCACCCACTCTCCTGGTCCAATGCAACTTTGCGTACACTGTAGAGTTTATCTACTCAGCCTCTCTCAATCAAGACTCCATGGCACACATTTCCTGTTGGCCACGCATGCCATCAGCCAACGCTGAAAGAAAGGTTTATGGGCCAGAGATGATTGCACACAGTGACTAAACTTTGTACACATGACCCTGCACTTCCACACAATGTGGTCTATTAACCATGCAGACAAGTGTCACCAGGTCATTAGTCAGTGTGTGACAAGAAGTTGATTTAGCAATGCCTCATTAAGCATTCTGACTGCATTCAGCTACCAAATTCTTTTTCAGAGAACCTTCCAGGCCTTTAACTGTAATATTTACATATGAATCATTTGTATGAGTTTCACCTCTCTTTGATGCTCCCTCATCATTTGTTGTTCGTAGTTCATTGTATTATCAAAGTTAGTGGTAGCCTTTTTGTCTTATTGCATATGTTGCTGCCCTGCCAAAAGACAACAGTGCACTGAGCATATATTATCATTAGTCACTGCAATCTGTTATTCCAATTTAAAATTGGACACTGCCTTTATCAATTTGCATGTACAACCTGAGTATAAGATGTGATGAGGAGGTGAAGTGATACTTCCAGCAACCTCTATGAATCACACTACATTTTTAAAAGTAACACACAGACTCTTCACTTTGACAGCACAGTGAAGAAAACTCACTCACTCCAAGGATGAAAATAGCCCAGAGCCAAAACTGGATGGTTCCTTTTGTCACCACATCTAATGGTTTTAATCATTCTAAGTTGTCATTCCAGTTGTAGTGGACCTCCAAGACAGTTTTCCCTTTTACAAGATGGAAACATCAATGTGCAGTTTGTTTTTTTCCTAACTTCATAAAAATATAGATAGGTACTGGAACATGGCTGTTGAAAATGTGGCAGAAGTCTTTACTGATTCATTCTAATCATTAAAGCTACATGGGAATTTGGCCTTCATTAATCCACATTTCAATAGAGAGGCCCAGTGACAATAGCCAGGAGTCTTCAACAAATTAAGCTAAGTTGAATAACACCTCTTTCTTGTACAGCCAGTTCCTCTGCATGGTTAGATGTAATTGTATAGATAGCAGTCTGTGTTACAGAAACACGAGATGGTTTGCTGTGTTTTTTATTTGCACTTGCTTGTTGCAACAATGGTCTCCAGGTAAGGACAGGCTGCTGTGGTAAAGCACATGGTTTCATGGGTACTATTTGCAGCTGGATAGAGAGAGGTGTGTTCCTTTTAGGGTCTGTGGTGCTGCCCGCTTTTGTGTTATGTTCTACCTCTTTAATTATTAAGTCATTACATTTCACTTTTTTACTTTCACTTTTGTGTCACTTTTGTTCAAGACTCAAAGAGACTAAACAAAACCTTGACCTTCTTAAGAGTCCATTTTGGCTCTGTCTGTGAGTTGCCAGGGTGCAGACCAACACTGTGACTTGGCTGACCTGTCTGCTGCAGATTAGGTTGTAAAACAGCCATAGTGGCAATGCTCCACTGGGTAGGGGCCAGATGGACCTTGCAAACAGGCAGCATCTAGCAACTGTGTCTATTTGTGCAATCAATAACCATCTATAACAATTGCTTTCTGTGAGATCGATCCATGCTGGAAAAATAAAATTGAAGCAGTTCATCATGTCAGCGTCTGAAGTTGCAGTCACTTTCACATACTTTTTTGGTGCAGTCTGTCAGCATCAGCCATATGTGGTGCAATTCCCCCAACAGCTGAACTCCTGCTAGTGCAATTGGTCACAAATTCTTATCGGTGCAGTAACACAGCACCCTTTTAATGGTAGAATCAGTCAGCATTTAATTGCTGCAGTTGGTGAAGTTTTTGAACATCAGAACTCCAGCTGATGCTATTTCATTTGTACATTTGGTGCTAAAGTTTAAAAGCATGAGAAAAAGATGCAAGTCAGGCAGGCCACACACATTTGTTTACAGATGCATTGTTTTTAGTGCAGGAGCCACTTAAGTATGCTTTTGCACAGCCAGTGAGCTGGATGATTATGCATGCGTAAACAGATATGCACACACAACAAACATCCAGCACACATCTGGCTTTTGATTGGCTAAATGACCATGAACTGAGAGGGCCATTCAGCCAATAGGGCTCAACTCACAACCCAATGGACCACCTCTTCTGCATTTCAGCGCCTTACTGTCAGTTGTTAATTTATTGTACGTTCCTGTTCCTGCCTTGAGTACTTGTTATCCTCTGGGAACGCTTCTGCTGAGCAGAAATGCCTAATAACAGTAAGGCTCCACTCATGACCTCTCTTGAAGAGGACATTAACGGGTGACTGAGCGCCATGCTGCCATAGGCTTATTCAGGTTTTGCAGGGTAAACTGCAAAGTGGAAGACCCCTCACACTCATAGCATTGCATGTTATTGGGTGTGAAGCTGGCCTGAGTCAGATCTGTCACACTTTCTGCGTCTTTATCCTCAAACGTGTAGGAGATTATTAAAAAAGCTATTTCAATTGATACCTTTGTGTTTGTAACTGTTACATTCAGTAGCGGATTGCGCCTTCTTGAGTAGTAATGAATTCAGCTAAACATTTCCTGTAGCTGTTTATCAGTCTTACATATGTTTTGAATAAATTTAACCCATCTGAACTGAATTGCTTTACCTCTGTGACTTTTGAGGTCTTCTTTGCATAAACAGCTTGCTTCAGGTCCTACCACAACATTTGAGTAATGTTTAAGCCCCAGCTTTGACCTGGAAAATGCTTACTGCACCCTTATTGAAGTTATTTTTCATGTATCCACAACCCACCTCAGTGGCTCCCACAGCACAACTGAAACTGTTGGCAGAGTTTATAGAGTGTAAGACGTCTTTCAAACTACACAACTGTGAAGATGGTATAAACTCACCATCACAAGGTCCCATAAGCAGAAGAAATCCTCAACTCCTCAGAGTTCAAAATGGCAACAGGGACTCCTTAACTGAGCTAGGAAGCGGCTCAGAGTAAATACAGTCCGTCATGCTGAAGTGTGTGGTTCAGCCTGCCCACAGCTGCAGGCCTGGTCTGTTTTTGTCTTCCAGATTGTGGTCCTCTTTATGGGGACCAGCATCCAGCCAGGTCCTGCGGTTGCAGTGCTAATTGGATTAGAGGTGTGAATGGTAATAAGGTGAGAGCAGCAGGGGTGATAATTGCATTGCTCATGAGTAGTCTTAGGGAGGAAGCTGGCATCTCCTGGCTTCAGGATCTGCTCAGCTATAAAGAAAACTTTACACACACATGTGCATGTGTAAGCGTAAGACTCCTATCTCTTCACTTTGCATTGTACTGATTTAAGTTGTCCCGAGACCTTTTCATGTCATGGCACTCTGAAATGGTGACCCTTGAGCTTAAGACCACCTCCTTATTAAAAGAAACATTTGACACATTTATATATTTGAAACACATAGAACCATATCTAAATCAGTAACTGAGCAATTAGGTCCAATCAAGTAACTGTCAGGTATTACTGAATAGTGGGGAGGTCTGAAGGTGTGGAACCTGGGCTCTTATTTGTGAAGTACCTCAGAGCTGGAAGTACTGATATGCAATCAGGATTGTATTGTCCTAGTGTATACCAGTAGTTCTGCTCTGACACATGGTAAGAACACAGGCACAGGACAGTCCTAGGATTCCTGTCTAATCAGGAAAGGCCTGAGAACCATGTGACCTTTCAACATGGGGTGAGGCATTACACCCTCTGCAAATGGTTTTGTATACAGAAAGAGTTTCAACCCCACATTCTCTGCAGCTCAAGTCATGTGTAAAATGGCCCTCTGGGCTGTTAGTCCAGCCTGAGACTGTTCTTCAGATATTGTAATAAGTTCCTGTCTCTTAAAGTTCCTTGCAATGAAGCGCTGTAGTTTATCTTGTCAATGCCCGCAGCATTCAGTGGCCATACTACATCCTAATATATCCTTTCATCTGCAACTTCAACCTCTAGCTACAAGCAATATCTCTGGACTGACACATAGTCTCTCACTCATACTTCCTCTGAAAATGTAAAGGAGAGGGAGAGAGAGGAGAGGGTGGAAGTACCTGTGATAATGAATGCCTGCACAGTTTCTGTGCTCTCCTTCACTCTGCCCTCCTCTTTACTTTTTCAAAAACATGCATACCAGAAAACATGTCATATACCTCTGTGCTTTTCAATGGCTTATTTTCATGTCAAGCTGCCTCATTAAGCCAACTACCAGGATGCTGTCTTCAAGGCATGCCAGCAAATGCCATACTGAGGGACAATTAGAAAACAAACAGCAGCTTACGCTCTTCTGTTTGAAGACTCAGCATTTTCTGGAAGGCCTGGAGCACTGCCACCCCCTGTCTGGGGTAGATATGCTGACGAATTCTATTGAGTCGCTCCAAATGACCTGGTATGGTCCTTTACACTCGGGCCATTGGAGAAGGGATTGATTCAATTAAGGCTCCTTGCTAAGAAATACCACAACCACCGCCTAACAAATTTGTATGCCTGGTCTGCCTTCATCTCTCAGGACTGATTAAAGATGGCGTTCTTTACTCTTCAAGGCAGACGGTAATCTGTATTCAGTACACTTTCACTTTTATAAGGGATTTTATTAGTGAGGGTCCCTCTGTGTGAGCAAGGGGAAAGGATTCACCTTGACATCATAGTGAAGATAACCTTCAGAGGAAAGAGTGGCATGATAACTAGGCTAATAGGAACACCATGGGGGCGGTGCAGAAAGGAAACACATTCTTTTTTGTTTTTGCTTATTATTTTTTTTATGGTGTGTGGTTCTATTGAAGCTTGCAGTTCAGTGTTACCGGTCCTGTGTTGTGTTTGGGAGGGGTTAGGCATAATGATCTGTGGTATCCGCTCTATGAGCGGAATGTGGATCAGGAGGCTCAAGGGGTTTGTGTTTCCTGTTCAGAACCTAAGCCCAGAAGGAGAGTGGTCACTGCGGTAACACTATGTGAGAATCTTGGGACTGCCCACGTGAGCAGATGAAGCTCTGTCCCTTAGTATGTCCTGGGTATAGTGTTTTTTAAATAAAATGCTGGTTACAGGGCTGTACTGCATGTCTGTGTCAGATAAAAATTCTTGATGAACATATGGTAACGCATCCACTTGTGTTTGTGTGTATGTGTGTATTTACGTGTTATAACAGGTGGGTTTTAGTAGTCCATACAAAGATGGCTTGCTGGATTGATTGCTAGCCAGCCTGTGCTACCTTCATCTTCCATTTATGGGTTGTTTGGGGAAACTCACTGCTTAATGTGGACCCCCATTCTTGTCAGTCTTCACCGACTCCTTTCATTCTGGTCTCTCACCTCTTCTCTCTCTCCCATTCCACACAGGCACTGCCTCAGGAAGGGCGGGACCAGGACGCGAGAGAGCTCGACAGGCAGACAGACAGACCGACAGCATGGCCTCCATCGCTGAGTACTATGCCGGGAAGAGCGTACTCATCACTGGGGCAACAGGTTTCATGGGGAAGGTGCTGGTGGAGAAGCTACTACGCTCCTGCCCTGATGTAGATACCCTCTACCTCTTGGTGAGGCCCAAGGCTGGTCAGTCCATGCAAGAGCGGGTCAAGGACATGATGAACTGCAAGGTAAGGTAAGGGGGATACATCTCCCCTTGTCAATGCTTCAGTTCTTGTCACTTCCCTTTCATTGGGTTGTCATAGCTTGCGTGCAAAATTGTTGGTATTAGCCTACAGGTCACTGAATGGAACAATTCCATAATACCTCAGAGTGTCCACACCAGAAAGGTCACTCTCTTCCACAATCTTGGGGCAAGTGGCTTTCCCCTCCTTTCAGTGGTGGAGTGAACTTACCAGTTGTCAAGGTAGCAGGTTCAATGGCTATCTTCCATTGCAGTCTGGAGACGCAGCTTTTCAGGCTGTATCTTTGCTACCCTGCCATCTCCAATTCCCAGAACTTTGGAGAGGTATAGCCTTTTGGTATGAGGTGTTTATCTTGATTTGTATGTGGGATATAAAATGGAAAAGTTAGCTATATTACTGCTTTAGTGATATTGTACCTGCATTCTCTGGTCTGGGAGCGTTGTTAACTAAGTTTGTCCTACCACTAATCTTAAACTCTTGTGGATACACTTATTTTCTCTTGCGTTGCATGTCACTCTGGATAAGGACATTTGCTAAATTACTTTAATGTAATATAATGTAATGTAATGAGGTCAGTGTATACGCTATTGTCTCTTGATTCCAGACGGCAGAGGGAAAGCTGAAGGTTTTTGCTTATTCACTGATCCGAGGTCAGTTTTAATCAGAAGCTATCTACATCCATCCCTTAGGCAGTAAGGCCTTTCCGATGACGCAAGATGCAGACTACAGGTCCCCAAGGGGACAAAAATGAACATTTTGTTTACGTCATGTATTGCTACATTTGTGTTCAACATAGCCCAGGGCTCTACTTTCGTGGATTCAGATATCAGTAGTCTTTCAAAGTATTATTGAAATTTGGCTGCATTCAAATGAAGCTGTTTTACAGCTGCACAGTGAAACCAGGCGTAGCTGTGAGCTGATAATAACGTTGTGTCACAGCTCGTTGCTGTAGCGACATGCCGCAGTGACTTTGATTGATGTTCTGGGAGTGCAATGATGGATGTTTGATTGTCAGAGTGGCTGTAATGGAGTAGGTGATGCTCTTGGGATCTCTGGAGATTGGTAGCAGCTTGCTTCTTCATAGAACACTGCTCGTCAGCAGCTTGTATCTTCACAAAAAAAAAAAAAACACTTATTTGCAGCACCACTTTCCACCCAAAAACTGCTCATTTGCAGATCATACTCTCACAGAAGCCTGCTCATCTGCAAAGCCTGTTCTTACAGAAGTCTGCTCATCCAGATAAGTCTGTTTGGTGCAGGGTTGGGCATAATTATGGAAGGGATTGAAGAAAAAGAGAGAGAGAGAGAGAGGTAGAGAGAGAGGGAGTTTGGAGGGAAGGCAGAAGGCTCCATATGCATGCCATCAACTCCAACAACTCAAGGGGAAATATCCGACTCGACAGTATATAGTAGCAAGCTGGTCTTAATGGGTTTTGAAAGATTCAGACAAGAAGCATGCTGAATCCCACATATTTTATTCCTCTTTTTCTTCTCTTTCCCCGCATTCCTGAGGGCCCAGTCAACACCAGCACTGAATACAGATGGGTCTTCGATACGGTGTGTTCGATATCATGCCCGCATGTCATCACCCACCACTGCGCTCACCACCCACGCCACAAAGGCTCTGGGGAGGCATACCAAACAGGAGACTCTGAGGGGCGCGGCTTTTCATTGCCTTTTTGCCTGTACAAAGTTGTTGAAAGCCACTATTAAATTCCACAATTAATCTGAAACACTCTCCCCTTCCTGCCTCTCTACAAAGAAGTGCTCTCCTTTGACGTCAAAGTGCAGTTTTCCATAATACCCCATTTCAGGTTTGTGGAATATGGCTCTCAGCTGTTAATTAGCTCTTCTCAAGTACTATAATGGGTTGGCTACAGTGCATTTTCCTGTGGAAATTGGGAAGAGAACTTAGCTCTGTAAAAGCAATCATGGATTAAAATAAATTGAAAATGGGCTTGGAATCTAACCAAACCAAAGGAAAACCAACAAAGCATTTTGTTAATGATGGCAGCAGGCATAACATTTTCCACATCTGGTTGGTGGTAGAAAGTAGTTGGAAGGTATATATACCATTGACAGTTAGTGGCTGATAGTTAGGGCTAAGTGTAATATGTGTTGTCATAAAAGATACTAACCAAAACCAGGGAGCAATCAAGGCAAATTTTATATTAAACAAACCAGTGAGTCACGGCATCTATGACTTCTTTGGCAAAAGCATGCCCTTTTCGATTAATGCTTGCAATACCTAACTTGGATTACAGACCCTTGATTCCTGTCACTGTGCAGCATGTCAGGATGGTGGTTTAGAGTCTGGTGCATGCTGGGATATGGATAAGCACAGACCAGAATGGCTTCACAACCAACCTTCTGAAGATCAACACCTTTTTCTTTGCAAGCATGGACTATTTTCCCCGCTCCAATTGTCTGTGCCATAATTCACATTAAACATTTTCATTTCTTAAACATAATTGCATCCCATTGCGGGTACCAGCTCACCTTTTGCTCACAAGCAAGATTAAAATTCAGCTTTTTGTTCCTTATTAGTGTGGCTTGCCTGCTGTGGCTTAATGATAGCTGTTTTTTTGGAACATCTGCTTGAATCTTCACTGGTCCCGCTAGAGACACTGAAATGCCTACTGCATTATCATCTCCATGGGTGATTTTCTGTCATACAGCTGGCAAATAGAAGAGCGGGTAAAGTCCTTTGAACATATATTGAACCATATGTATCATTTAGATGCGTGTTGTATGCCCTGTCCTCTGTAATTTCTTTTTTCAGCATCTTCAATAGGTTCTCCATAGTCTCTTTGCTCTTTCCAGGAATCTATTAGTGAAGACTTTTAGGCTTGTGGTTAGAGCATCAGAGTGGATGGAATGATTATTTCAGCATGGACATACTGTCCCCTGGTGCACAGGTGGAATTATGGGTAAATGACAGGTCCACACTCACTCTGGGGGGCAGGGGATGGGGGCAGAATAGTATATTCCTCTAATCCTCCTTCTGCTAGCTCTATTTATCGGCATGAAAATGGTACAAATGGTAGATACAGGTAGCTAGTCTTACCGGACAGAGGCAAAAAAAGTACTTTTCTACTAAGCTAATAATGTTTGTTTTCAAGGAAGGTCTGAGAGAGGGGTGGAAGAGGGCATGATGTAGAAGGCTGCCTTTTCAAGGGCATTCAGAAACAGGTGGAGCAGCGGTGTTTGCTGTAACTCACTTGCATTTCGTCATTAAGAGCAAAGCCCCAGTGGACATTTGTGATTTAAAGTTAATTGTAGCTCCAGTTATATCTGGCTTTATGTCATTCATCTCATTACCAATCAACACTGCTGTTCCCTTCCTTTTTTCACTGGCACAGTCAGTTTTTGTTCCTGGACAATGGGGAACTCCATTTTTTATGAAGCACAGGAGATGCTGATTTAAATGACAATACGGACCAAAAAGATGAAGAAACTGGACAAAAAATGAACAACTAACTCCCCACTGATTGGCAGCAGTAATTGTTTTAGGCAACAATATTCATGCTAAATTCAGCATTGACGGCATTAATCAGACACCAAGGACCTGGCACTGAAGGTGCCATCGCACTCACGCTGGGAGTTCATCCCCCCAGCCATGCTGTTGCTGTCTATGGCTGGATCTCTTCACTGATGAGCTGCCTGTTGTGAGCTGAGTATGTTGACTCCACACTTCTCCGATGATATTGGCAATGTGTGATTGGGGTCACATCTGTAGTGTGAAAATCAGTGAAGGTGGTGGCCACATGAATCAGAGGAGTCACTTTGGCAGCCATTTCCTCCAAAGGTTAGTCGCCATGTGAATGTGAGGGATCTTGAGTGCGGCTGCTTTCTTCTCGGTGTGTGGGTGAGGTTCACTGTGGGGCTGATTGCAGCATTCATGTGGATTGGGAGAAAAAAGGGGAAATCCTGAAGAGGCAAACATCCTGATAAGGTTAACAAGTGTAAGCATACCAAGGAGGAAGTAGGTATAGCTTGTAAATTCTGTACATTTTGTGGTTGTTCCTTTTTATTTGGTTAAATAAGTATCCAAAGAAAATTTAAAGAAGCATGAATGTGAGAAGTCTGAAAGTATTCTGCTTTATTTGAGGGAATTCTGTTGCACACTGAGAACACACAAATTTATGACAGATTTCAGTGTGTCTTTGTCTGTAAGGTCTATACTGTATCCTTATGGACAAGGCCAAGACAACATCAAAATTGCCCTTCCAAGTTTTTTTTAACTTTTAGTGTAGGTTTAATGATTGGTATTCCGGTCTTAAAAATTTCAAATAAATATAGTACAAAGCTGTGTGTGATATGTGCTTTTATAAATTTGATGGATCAGACTCAGTTTGTAAAAGCCCACAATTCTAGCACATTATCCTCAGTTGAGCTGTATGTATGTCTATGAACTATTGCATATGTCCTGAGTAAATGTCACCCCATTACAACTGGTGAGTAAATCCCACGTATGTAAGCAAAACCCACATCCTTTACTACCCACAACTCACACGCAGTGCCTTAGTACATGATCCTGAGAGGTTTATATGGGCTTGCAAATGAGTGCTGCTGTGCATTACTGTATGTATTATCACTGCCCTTTGCGCTTTGCATTGATACCATGCATTTAGCTCTCTACTGTTTGCATTTATGGTACAGGGGCAATTCAACATTTAGAAGAGCTGGAATTTCCTCTGTGTCTCATATTTGTATGCAGAGGATGTAAATATTCACTCATTGATAGATGTTGTCTTGCCAAACCAAAAACAATGAACAAATGATGACGGATATGGTGTGAGAGGAGGAAGAGGATGGAGAGGAAGAGCTGTCCTGTTGCCGTTTGTCCGCTGAATGGCCGCTGTGATGCTGTTCCTCTCATTGTTCTCTCAGAGGCAGGGCTTTGTTCCTGCTGGTTCTTCCCCCCTTTTGTTGTTCGGCAACAAAAGGAGCTGGAACAGCACAGCACTGATTTTGTGTGGTTGTGTTTTGTTTTGTGTGTGTGTGTGTGTGTTGCACATGAATATGTGCCCCCATTCAAATATTCATATCCTGATTGGTTTTTTTAGAACAATTTTAACATATACCAAGCATACAACCAGAACACATGGGTCAGAAAACCAAGAAAGAAAGGTAATAAGGGGTGCTCTTAGATAAAAGCAGCTCCACTCTACCTTCAGGTTAACAATTAAGTGCTCAGGAACTGACTCATTAGTCAAAGTTGTAGAGCTTGCTCTGTGCAACCTGGATTTTCTGGATTCTTACTTGTTTATCATGCCAGCATTCCAAATGAACTTGCAACACACTCAGGTGGTGAAACATGAATGCAGTATGTTTTAAATTTTCCGTGAGGGGTTAAAGCAGGGTATCCTGTCTGAGTAGAGCAGTGACTTCTGCTTTACTGGTTATTATGGGTAGTTTGGCTACCTGTTGCTCTGGGGAAATACGTTTGATATGAGATTGGCAGTACATTATATGTATTCAACAGACAGTCTTTACCAGAATGACCTACAACAGAAGATTTGTAGAATATGAACATTGTGCAAAACCTCACCAAGGCTCTGCTCAATAAAATGTTTTGCATTTTTTTTGTCACCCTCCAAACCATAACTTTCCAGCCACAGTACATTGCAAGACCCAGACAACAATAATACATTTTCCACATGAAAATGTTATAATCATCTGTTTTCAGCCCAAAAAAATCACAAGAACATAATACTTTTGCAAATATCCAATATTTGAGCTGCCCATTCAGACTGACAGAATAGGGCAAGCTAGGCCCAAGGAAAATAAAGTGTGTCAGATTGCCTCATCCATTTGTCTCAGGGTCATTTCCGGGATTTCACTGAAAGATGATCAGGCTCTGATATTGGAAGTTTTTATTTTATTTATGTAGCCTGTAGTTATTTAGGTTAGTCTTCATTTCATGCATAGGAGTGGGAATGTTCACTGGAGCTGCGCGGTGCTGCGAGCTGAATGAGGCTTGATACTGTAGAATTGCGTCCAGCACTGTGCTTATTGATCATTGCGGGAAACGGTGTCTCCAAATAGACACGGGTTTCCCTGAATGAAATTTTAGGAGTAGGCGGTAGATCTCAGCTAAAGCTGTAAATCTCAGTTAACATTGTAACACTGGGGCACAGGGTGTGGAGTTGGGTTTTTGGTCCATGTCCAAAAGGGCAAAAGTAGTCTCAAGTGAGTAAAGTGAAGAAGACATTTTGATATTTTGAATTTGTTTGTGTGGCACGCTCTGGTGAATCCATGGCTGGCCACTTAACTACCGTCATATGTGGTGACTGAGTATGGCCTATGGTGGGTGGGACCTTTTTTGGTATTGGCTGTCGTCAGTAATGACTGGTTTTTGTGTGTGGGAGGATGCAGAGAAGAATATTTTCCAATTTTTCATTTGTCTCCATTGGGCATCTTGAAAGAGGCAGTGATATTTCCCCAACAACATAAAGACATAAATATTTATTCATTATTGATTTACTGTCGGGATCTTGTTTTCATTTGTTCCGATCCCGCTGTATGAATTATTAAACCTTGGCTGTCGTCCTGAGGGGGTGGTGGGGGTGGAGGTTGGGGGTGCAGCAGTGACTGAAAAATGTGCATCTCAAGGGCCTTGTAATGTGTGTTTGTTTGGATTTGGAACATTGGTGTTTAAAAAGGGCCTGTTTACATCTCATTTGGATTCCTGAAGCAGCTAAGCTGGGCCTCTCTTGGGGAAGAAGGACAAAATTATAAGTTGTCCAGTTTGCATCACAGAGACACCTAAGGGCACAGTCTTTTGTGACTGATTGTAGAGACAGCCTAAACCCTAACAGCTTTATCTGCAGCTTTGAATATACAACAGTGAGAGAGGAACAGAGAGAGAACCATAAAAGGATGAAAAGCAAAATGAATGTGGATGACTGCAGGTGGAGCAGTCAAGCATCATTGATGATAGGAAATGGAATGTTTAGACATGATCTTCAATCTCTTTCTGTCTCACTCTCACTCTCACACAAACACACAACACACACACACACACACACACACCAGGAAGCAGGTCATATACGTCTCTGGGAGAGGAAGGGGGGTGTATTTTGTGTTTAATTAGGCAGTAAACGATCCGCGTTCGTGTGACAAATGAACGCATTAAGCATCTCTGCTACAAAAAGCTCATTAAGCCACCTACGCTGAGCTTGCACACGCTCAGCCACTGCCAAATGAGTGCTGTGGCGACAGACTGGGGCGGCTAGCACACCCTCAGGACCCGTGTCTCCACAGGCCACGTGGGGTCAGAACCAGCCAATACAGAGCAGGCTTGCCCAGGAGTGGGTAGGGAAACCCAGTCACAGTGGAACACAGGCTGCTGTTATTCAGGTTCTGTTACTCATCCTTCCTCCCCTGCCCCTGTCCAATCAGTGGCTCCAAAACTTTGGGTCAGGACCTGTTGGTTGGCCATGCAATTGTGTGAGGTGGGTGACAAGTTACATATGACATATGGCCATATATGTGACATTTTTCATACTGATATTTCACAGATTAAACTGTGTACTTTCTACATGTACTTCACAGGTCACAGTGCACTTTCCACCACGCTGCCACTCAAAGTGGGCATGTTAAACTTGGTTCCCTGATTAAAGTGGCCACCTAACCGCCACATCTGATTGGGTACACAATCCTGTGCAATCCAACCCACCACCATGATGACTCAGTGGTCACAATCCTACACAAATCCTACAGCCGAAGAGAAATGAGGTCTAATTTTAATAAGATGATCAATCAATTCTGGCTGTATCAGGCCGGGGTCAGAAAGAGCTGATGCTGGACATTACGTGGATTCACATGGAAGTGTGTCACATGGGTCTAAAAATGGCAGAGGGTTTGGATGTCATAAAGAGAGATAGGCCTTGTGTAAGTTTTAGCCATTAAAATATGTGAAAGTCATTAGGAAATCAGGGCAGAATTGAATTATTCATCCCTATAATGTCATACCCCTCATGCTAGCAGTGTATTATTGATCAGCTTTTGACGGTAAAAGTCCTGGTAAATTTCCTCTCAGAGGGCCTGGAGTTTGGGGAGGCCCAGAGACTTGTGTTTGGACTTCAGACAGGTAGTAAGCTCAATTTCAACAAGGCTACCAGGCCTTGGATCAGAAGTCCTGAACCATAGACCTGCAAATCCATTGGTGTCCATGTCTACAAGTATTTGTAGGTATTTGCTCCAGCCAAGCACCACACCTCCTGGTTTCACCAATTAGTTCATCTCCTGAACCAATTAGTGATTTTTATATGACGTGGTTGGAGCAAAAACCTGGAGAGTCCTCAGCACCTGGAGTTGAATAGCCCTTCCATAGTGTTTTGTTTAGTTTTTTAAATACTTTATTACACCAGGAAGACCCTTTGAATAAAGTCTTTTTTTAAGAAAGACTTGGATAATATAGCAGCAATGTATATACAGGTTTCAGGTTTTAAGGATCAAAAGCTACAACAGCACAACTATACATCTGGAAATACATGTAGCTATTTCATTGTTGCTCAAACATTTATATATGATGTTGGATCTGCAGCTGGGCATTCTGGGTAATCATACTCATATATGAGGGAGTTCCATGGGGAAAGCCTATATGTCCCATGATGCTTTGCGGCTTCATGCTGATCCACAGGCTCTAATCAGAATCCTTTCTTGAGGTGTCATTCTGATTGGTCGTGTTCCACTCGACCGCTCTCCAGGGGATCACCACAGCACAGCTACCTTAAACAAACCCTAAAGGTTAATGGGGGTAGGACTAAGAGAGGGAAATTGGAATTAAGTCACGGTCGAGGAGAATGAAAAGCTAAGGGCTCGGCTTTATGTGCTGCTGTCTCCTCAGGCGGATTTGTTGCTCTTATCTCCCATTAGAATTCAAGCCCCTTTGTTAAATGGGTTTGGTCTGCCGGATAATGGAATTCTGTTCCACAAAGCGCAAGGCTGGTTTCTGAAGAGCAGAAGGGAATGCCATGGGCACAGTCATCCACTCTTCCACCAAGGCAGTAGCCATCGTCTTCAGCCCAAATTTAGTTAACATTGATTTTGTACACTTACGGTGCTAGGATAAGTGCCACCTTTGAAATAAAGGTAATTTTTTTTATGGTAACATTGTTGCATGTTGAGGTTCAGTAGTTCCATGCAGGAGTGGCAGAGGAAATGTGTTTAAGTCCTAGGCTGCCGCTTTTCTTCCCCTCTTTGGAGCCGTCGTCCTTGAAGAAGTGTGCTCCAGGAACAGAAATAGAGACAGAGCAGCTCTGACCTTGCAAAGGTGCTATGAGGACTTGTATTTTTGGGACTGTTTTTTTTTCGTTGAGCTTCTGAGAGCAAAATCAGGGTTATGAGTTCTCTTCCGTCCCTCTCTTAGTCCTTCCTCACATCCTAGTGCCTTGTGATCCTATGCACTTGCCATAGTTGTTTGAATTTTGGCTGTGTTTCAATGATCTGTAGTTATGATCTGTGCAATTTGTGGCTAAAAAAGCAGAGCAGCAGCACGGGTCAGCTAAGAGAAAGTGCCATATATGACGTGAAACAGTTTAGAGCATAGACCGAAAGAAGAGAAGGCAGGAAATAACCCGAAAAAAGCTTTTGACCCCAATACAACTCATCTTTTTCCTGAAGGAAGTAAAATATTAAGCTCCATCAGGTTCCTCTGGGCAGGAATTTAATTATCACTTGTGATGGGACCCTGTAAACACACAGAACCACAGACATGCAACCTGAACATCACACTTTAATACCTACAACCCATGCACATTAATAGCTTTACACGTACAGACCCTGAATAGGAGTAGTTTAGTACATGCTTATATCATGGAGCTTTTTCCTCACTGGAAATTAGTGGATTGAGTCAGATAATATAGAGGCAGTGTTGATATTTTTAAAATGTCTAACCCAATAATCCAACACTGTGAATCCATCTTGCAGCTAGCTTATGGGATTTCCATATTAGTTCAGCAGTCAGAAAAGAAAAGGGGGGGGGTGGGGTTGAGGAACCATGGGACAGAAAGAGAGCAAGAGAGGATACGGGGGGGAGAGATGGAAGAGGAGGCATGGTGACAGAGAGGCCGATTAAAGAAAGCAGGGGGAGGAATCCAGAAGGAGAGAGGGAAGTGCTGAGCTTCACCTTGCATCACCTTGCATCAATGTTCTGTGATTGGCTCTCAGCTCTCCTGCTGGAGTGAGAGAGTCTATGAGCAGCACAGCTATTGAGCCATCGATGTAGCACACAGCCATGTTGGCCAGCATTGAAAACACATGTACTAGCAATCTAAAATCAGATCACTTTACAATTCTGCAACCTACAGGCAGTCATTCATCATCCGAAAACTGGGGATTCATTACAGACAGCATGCTGTCTTCTGCTTTTGTTTGTGTGCATGCATGCATGTGCATGAGTGCTTGAGTATGTGTGCGTGCGTTTAGGCTGAAAGCACACTTCACCAGCCAGTGAAAGCACATGGTGCTGTTCAAGCAGTCACGTCACCTTATCGAAAACATGCTGTGTTACGGCTCCGTGTGGCTCATGTTTTAATTCATTGAAAGCGCAACATAAATGTGGGCCCTAACAGGCTACTGAAATACTCATCACAATGGTGCAGAAACTACAGTTAGCCCATAGCTGCAGCTAACTCTGCCTGCATACACATGTATTGCCAGTGACTGGGCATTTTGATTTCTTAGAATTGTTGATAGATAGCATGGTTATCAGATGTTGTGCATCAGAATTTGCAATCCAATGGCATTGCACATTTTTCTCATGAATGTTAGCTCTAACAAAGAAAGGATAAAATGAATTAATGATAAAGAAGTTTAATCTAGTAAGTAAATAATAAAAAGAGCAATGATAAAGAGCAATCCCATGTTAATAACTCAACATGACTTGTAATGTCTGTTAATGATTTACCCCATAACTCTGAGGTTTTGATTTATAGATTTATGAGGCAGGGGCCACCTAATACTAGAATGAATCATTTTGAATGTTAAGTCAATGTTACTGTGTAGTACGGGTATGGATTTTTGCTTGTCCCTTTTTGTAATCCACACAGTGCTGCTGCAGCGCACTGCTGCAGAGGTAATTGAGTGTTTGGAATGGAAGCTAGTTTTGAATGGATGGCTTGACGTCAGTTGAAATGAAGGAAAACCACAGCTGTATATTATTAAAAATCCCAAGAAAATGATCTGGGAGGAAGCATGCTTGCTGTGCAATGATTTCATTTTGTTCCATTATGAATCTTCCTCAACACTAAAGGCACTGAGAAGTGTTTCACTCAGCGGTAGCTGCTGCCGCTGCTTGAGGCACTATCAGCCCCAGAGATCTATTCCTTCCCCTCTTTCATCTATGAGAGTTTCTCCCTCAGTCTCTTTCTCGCTCCCACTCTCTCTCTCTCTCCCTCTCTCCCTCTGTCCGTCTGTGTATTTTTCAGGTCCTGTCCTTGTCAAAGCCTGAGCCACTCAGAGGCTATGTTTAAATGGCTGTTTAAGTAACTATTAAAGAAGAAGGACCCATTAGTGTTCTGTCTCTGTGAAACAGACTCTTGCCACTGTTTCATTTCTCAGTGAAAATCAACATTCAGCACTTGTATGTGGAAACATGTTAGCCTTCAGTGTTAGGAAGCACACAGAAAACATGATACTGCAATGGGTGTCTGTAAATGAGGACATTTATTAGAGCTAGATCTATGTGAGAGATGGCGTTACACCGCTCTGAAACCTGCTGTGACTTGTCTGTCTCATTGCAGTATCTATCCTGCTCGGTCTGCTGTACTCTGTAAGGGTGTCGCACATCCTGAGATAAAGGCCTTTCTTTGCGATTATGTGCCAGTGAAGCTGACATCATCCCTTCCCCCTCGAGCGAGGAGCTGTCCGTTACATTCCCCTCACACACACACAGCCAGCAGCCTGAGGGGGCTCGATGGCACAGGGGACCAATGACAGCCTGTCTCGATGAGAATGCCTGTCCCTGGGGCTCACATTTTACCCCGATATCCCAAAATGCCCTTCTCAACAGAGCAGAACCACACCACTTCGTGCTGCTATGCTGCTGCTTGCTCACCCCCTTACTGCCCTCTGTCACTTTACAAACTGGCCTAAGGTAACATTGTAGCCTGCACACCCATCTCTCTCCACCCTTTAGCCTGTTTTATGTTAACGTGATAATGACCTCATTTGTCGACCCCCCCTGCTTAACATAAAGCCTTTCAAGCTTCAGCCAAATAATATTAAAATCTTCCAGTGTTTCCCCCCCATTTTTTTACAGTGCATACTGCACAGTACTACAGGAGGGATCTATCCCTTTTTGGAGGAAATGCATAGTCCTGTATCTTACAGATGCTTGCTGTTTCATTTATTGTTCCAAAGTTTGTGGAAAAACACAAACACAATGTCCACACTGACATCCAGATGTCTTCCTTTAATTACTCACACACCTCTGTTCGAGGCTGTGATGCTTGTATGTTGAGGCTTGTATTTTGGCTGTGCACCAAATCTTTGGGCATGTAGTGTTGTTTTTTTTTTGGCAGTCACATATGTCTGCTTTTTGGCGTATTTAATGATCTCATTTGTGAGAGTATTCCACGCCTCTCAGCAGTACTTATTCAGTGCATCCCACACAACCTGGGCCCTGTAACCCAATAAAGATTCACCACTGTGGTCACTGTCTGGAGTCCAGCGCACCAGAGCAGACAAGTGTTCCCGCAAAGCAAATGTCAGTACGAGATCTGCAGAAGCCTCTTTAAATGTCAGGGTGCCGACATCCATTCTCCCTGCTGTAGTGCATCTGTTGATCTGTAGGCTGTACAATACAAAAATAAAATAAAAATTAATTTATTTATTAATCAGGGACAATGTACAAGAAAAGGCATGTATAAGGACTATTCAATATGTACCCATTCTGCCCCCAGTCTCGTAATAGATGGCTTCCATACAATATATCACTGAATATTACAAAAACAATATATTAAGTAAATCAATGGTTGAAACTGAGAGCCAAGTTGATCGCCCATATTGCAGTGTAATGTGATAGCTTACTTATCATTTTAGAGTGCATTTCATAATAGGACCGGGTAAGCTGGTGCCAGTTGTCATATTTCAGTCTCTTATAGGAGGAGCATTGGAGCGAAGGGCAACCTTGCTTCAGCATATGTCCCTCACTCTGGTTTCTTTGCCACCTGTCAAAGATTAAACCGACAGGATTTGTTACTCAGCCTCTAGCCTTATCCTTGGAGTTGACATTGACTCACAGCAGAGCTAGCCTTGCTTCATTCTCTATAATACAAGATAATGATGTTTTTGATTTTTTTTTGTTTTTGACATGCCAGAATTTCAGCATTATAAGACAGAAAGTTGTTTAATTTGCAGTTGCTGTATTTCCCAAAGACCATTTTCCCCTTATGCTGTAGTATCAGTCATTTGTACATTAGGATCCAGCTTCAGCAGAACTCAGACTACATTATGCGGAGCATGGTGGCATTAGCAACGCATCACCCTGCATAGTGAAAACCTCACAGTGACGGATGTTAGAAACGCTAATGGCCCATGCTTGGAAAGTGCAAATATTGATGCTAGCAATCTCTTTGCATTTGCAAGGTGTAATTTGCCAAGCATTCTTCATGGCCAGACCTGAATAATTCAGTGCTACCCTGCATAATCATTACACTAAAAGGCCGAGTCAAATGTAATGGCCTTAAGTGCCATGCTATACTATCAAGGTAAATTATTATTGCGTTGTGAAAAACATACTGACCATGTAAAAGTTCATAATGATGACTCCCCTCAGGTGGTTATGGAATGATATTTGTTTTGGCCATGGAGCTCTCATGATTAGTAGTATTTATAATGGTGATGGTGAGATAATTGAATGTTGAACCCTGTTGCTGTCTTTGTTTCAGTTGAGCATCAATAATCTCAAGATGCAATGTATTATAAAGAGGCTAAAGTGAAGGTGTATAGAAAACCTTGGGACATTGGTGAAATTGCCTATTTGTGTGTGTGTGCGTGTGCATTCGTGCATGCACGTGTGTATGTATGTGAGTGTGTGGGGGAAGAATAACATTGTTGTACATGTGTTATTCTCACCATGCAGAGTGTTATAGCGTATTGGTGGACAAGCGTTTGAGTGATGCATGTACTCTTCCCTGTTTTGCAGCTGTTTGACCGCGTGCGGGTGGACAACCCAGACTTCCACCAGAAGATCGTACCAATCAGCAGCGAGCTGATGCAGCCTGGCCTGGCCATCAGCGCAGAGGATGTGGAGAAACTGACCACCTGCATCAACGTCGTCTTCCACTGTGCTGCCACCATCCGCTTCGACGAGCCACTCAAGTAAGGCCCCACCTTAAAGTCCATTTCCTCTATTCTCTGTCTAATGCATTCACCTATAATATCCCACAAGCTACTACCCTTTCTGAGAGAGAGCATTCCACACTCTACTAGACATTGTGTTAACACACTTTCCTTTATTCAACTCTCCATATTCCAACACAGTGACACAGAATGTAACATCAAAAAAGGCAGGGGACTACTATTAGCAAGTGGGAGTGATGTCATTGAAAGAGCCAACAAGACCTGCTCACCAACAAGACCTGCTATTCTCTCTCTTGTTTCTGTCAGATAATAATGGTACTTCTCTCTATAAATATCAGAGGCCATGTTGTAGCATTCTCATATTGTTTCCATTGTGTCTTGTGTTCATCTGGCTGTAATTTCTATGCTCATAAGTGTTGAGGATTTACATAAGCCCCCATTGTGTTTTCCCTCCTGGAGGGTGTGCTGTGGGAACAGGGGTGTTATATGTATTAGAGTTGGTGGCCATGTTTAGATTTCCTCTTCTGCATGGGTAAATTTAAACCAAACTCCCAACTGCTAAGCATTTAGGATGCAGGCACTAGCTCTTGGAAGAGTGGGCTCACTGAGTGTTGCTGTTTGGGTGGGTATTTTTAATTAGCATGCTAACCAACATCCTGTCATACCAACATCCTTAGCTAAGTTGCTGCCAACACTTTCTATCAGCCTTGGATGCCTCCATATGGCCTTCAATATTCTGCCCTGTGCGTTGTCTACACAAACTGCCGGTAGCCATTGGGATGTAATTCAACTCCCTGTTAGAGTATTATGTCAATACATTGTGGTGGGCAGGATAATGGTATTGGCACTGTATAATTGTCACTACAGGGTATTTTGTCCCACGGTCGGTCTTTGTTGTCTTCTCTCTTTAAAAAAAACCAGAGTGGTGTGTTTATTTTAGAGGAGTGCCGAGGTACCACCGCTCTCAGGCAAATTTCCTCTTTGTTCACTGACAGCCATAAATAACTCACACGGGTAACGGCATAACTGCTTTGTGAATCCACCAGCGTCTGACTGATAGTGAGGGAATCTCAAGAGGAAGAGACGGTAGAGAGGGAGAGAAAGAGAGATGAGTGAGACAGAGAGAGGACGAGGTAAATAGTGACTGAGTAGCGCAATAATAGTAATAAAAATATTAATATTATTATTATTAATAATAATGACAATAATAATAATGCTTAATTAGATTGAATGTGAAAAATGCATGGTAGTACCACTGCGGCATCCATATTGCCCTCTCCTCTTTACTTAAGGCTCATTGCCTATGAGGAGAAGCACGCTGAGTAAGTCAGAGGAGGCGTGGGCATCCATGTTCCTCAGTGCTGTGTTTCACTGGAATGGTTTCTGAATCAGCCGTGGATCAGGACATTAGCCATGCAGAACAGCAGTGTGAGACGATTTGATTTCTTGTATTGCTCGCATGGAACGGACACATCTATTCCATGTTTCTTGCTCCCTCCACCTCCCAGAGCCGCCAGGCTGTCACTGAGCTATCATCGCTATCAGGACTGCCTTTAGAACAACCGTAATTAATAGGCGTCTATCACTCAGCTTCTCACAAGACCCCCTATAGACTTCCATTACCAACCTCATTATCAGGCGGGCGTCGCCAAAGTAGAAAACTGAGCTCCCGTCGCCAAACTCATTACAGAACCCTCATCGCTAATCTTGTAAGCAGACCTGTCTCACCAAAAATCATTAACACATCTCTTTTGTTAAAATAAGATCCTCATCTTCACTCAATAACAGTCAAACTAATTTCCAGGCCCCCACCACCAAACTGGTTAATTGACCCATTTTGCCTAATTGTACTGAATTTACACCAGCAAGCTCATCAGGATAATCTCAGCAGATATCTGATGTATGCTCTTTTCTCTGGAGAAAACAGTACATGAAATGATATTTTAAAAAGTGTAGATGGAAAATGTACTGTGTATGAGCTGCCTGTTTTAGGACTGAGTCTTTCGCTGTAGTGTGTACAGCAGTCAAGCTGACAGGGGCCTGTGCCTGTGCTCACAGTTTGACATCAGTGGGAACACAGTGCTGATGTGTGCAGAAACACACTGGGCTTATCTTCTGTATCTTCTCCCAAATTTACACCCCTTCCCTCAGGGAAACGCCCACACTGCAGGCACACATGCACGCACACAGAAACACACACACACTCACACATACACAAAGGCCTAGGTACCTAACTTAACCTAAGGCCTAACTACAAAACTCCTCCAGTGTTATGGATCTGCTAGTCTTGGTAGTTCTGTATGTGGTGTACTGTACTCTGAGTGACTGGGTCGTGAGTGGGTGAATGTGATGGAGGGAGTATGACTCTTCCTCCTGCAGACACGCCCTGCAGCTGAACGTGATCGCCACGCAGCAGCTCCTGGCTCTGGCGCGGCGGATGGCCAAGCTGGAGGCATTCATCCACATCTCCACCGCCTACGCAAACTGCAACCGCCGGCACATTGACGAGGTCATCTACCCCCCGCCCGTGGAGCCCAAGAGACTCATCGACTCCCTGGAGTGAGTGTGGAGCGCCGGCCCCCACGCACACAAAAACCCCTGTCACACATTCTGCCTCACCCACACGCCCACACTCCATCTCTCTGTGACCCTCACACACCTGTCACAGGCATTCTGAGAGATACTGCTGTGTGTGTGATGGGTGTCTGTGTGTGTGGGGGAGAGAGGGAGAGACTACTTGCTGCATATGTGTGAGAGACAGTGTTCTGTGTGTATATTACAGAGTATAAGATATTATGTGTTTGTGAGAGACTAACTGCCTTTGATTGTGTGTGTATTTTTTTGTGTATGTGAGAGAGATATACAGATGTAAAGTGCAGCTAAGTGTTTGTGTGTGCGCTGCGCTTGCTGTGCTCAGTGTTGAGCGTGCTCTGTGTCCGTCTCCAGCTGGATGGATGACAGCATGGTGCGTGACCTCACGCCACGCCTCATCGGGGACCGTCCCAACACCTACACCTACACCAAAGCGCTGGCCGAGTACGTGGTACAGCAGGAGAGTGGCACGCTCAACATTGGGATCATTCGCCCCTCCATAGTAGGAGCCAGCTGGCAGGAGCCCTTTCCTGTGAGTGTGCCCCGCCCTGTCCTCAACCCCACCCCATGCTGTTTCCCACCATGAGCAGCGGCCTGCAGCCTCGCCCCATAACCTGCTAGTCACCCAGTAACTGATTTTACTGTCGCTTTTGAAATGACCGGCTTCTTATAAGGGAAGTGTGTGTTTGTGTGTGTGTGTGTGTGTGTGTGTGTGTGTGTGTTCATGAATTGTGCAGCATTAGTGTCTTGTGCATATATATATAATGTGTATGGATATGTATATGAGTTTCAGTCATGTTTCTGCTGAGTGCAGACAAAGCAGTCATGTGATCCCCTTGAACAGGACTGGGTGCTCATGTGATCACTCACAATCATAGTTTGTCTTTTATCGTAGTGTATATTGGCCAACAACAAAATACATACGACACTGGGCCATGGAAAATACAACACTGGAAAGCTTCTTACACCACTAAATGCACCATAATAGCACTCATTCAAAAGAAATGATTTACGAACGTAAGTGTCATGAGACTAAATACTTTCCTTTTAGATATTTAGTTATGGGAAATGGCTTCTCTTACAGCTGCATTAAACAGTACTCTCACATGCTGCTGGTCATGCAGATGAGGGGTGAAGGGGAGAGGAAGGGAAAGCTGGAAGGACATAGAGAGATAGAAACCGTATGCAAAGGAGCCCTAACTGTAAGCAGCTTTAAATACAGATTGAATGTACTGTACAGAGCACTGTTAAGTATTTGAAATGGATACATTGTAAATCAGTGACCCAAATGGGGGATGGGGGGGCGGTTAAAAAAGGCAGATGTAACCGTCGCTCTCGGGCTGTAACTTGAGGCCGACCCATTTGATTGCAGCTGGTGAAAGCGGGACTGGCAGCAGCTGGTGCTACATGACAGAAGGTGGGGAGGTGAGGAAGTGGGACGGGTGGAATCCGAGAGTCCCAAAGTGAGCTAGCACTGAGAGCTGTACAGTGTCCCACTTCTGAAAGGTATTAGCTACTGTAGTGTTAACTGTCAGCAAGGCGCTGTGCCTCATTGCCAGGAAATAGTCATGCACTAGTCAGCTTTTGGTAGTGACACTCCAGTCATACTTATTTTACCTGTCATTTTATATCAGAGCAATGTTGGCCCTTTCTAAAAAAACTCATTTAACATATATGTAGGTATACAAGTATGCGTTTTAATTTTATCTTGGGTACATTTTGGCCAAAATATAAATATATTCATTTCATTAATTTTATTCTACTATATACAGTTGATACCAAAAAAATAAATTTAAATATGTATACAGTAAGGAGATATTTCCTTCTCTCTGAAGTGTCTCTGAGTCACTTCAGTCGCAGTTCCCTCCAAGCTCTGCTAAATTTGCAAATGTCGCAGGAAATCCCCATCAGTGATCCAGGATTTATCCTCCATCACAGATGTGTCCAATTAGAACCAAGAGATGGTGTGGGCTTCCAGAAGCTCCCTCTGTTGAGCAAAAGCACACATTTCCAGTGCACCGTAATGTCACATACAGCAGGGAGCGATGAGGAAGGTTCACAGATATTCACAGAGTCCCGATGGAGTTTTTATGTATTTTTTTCAACCCCATTAAACTCAATTTGCAGTAACATTACTGCCTCATCTGAGGCGGTCGCAGCAGCAGTGCGATCACTTGAGATCTGTGTGTGGACAAGAGCCCATTCATCATCCATGCACACATTTTGCATCCTTTATGAAAACTAAAGCTGCGCTCCATTTGTAATTGTTCTGAACTGAGAGTCTCTACAACTTAAAAATGTCTGTTGGTAATTTTGTTACTATTATTTGTCGGCTCGGGTGTGCTGTCACTTAGTTATGTCTGTGACATCACTAACGCACTCTGTTTCTCTTTGCAGGGCTGGATTGACAACTTCAACGGTCCAAGTGGAGTCTTCATCGCTGTATGTATTGTATTTAAAATGTATCATGTGGACGAGCATATATATGTATAAAAAATACTGGTATCGCTCAGAGGCTTATGGTAGATGACAGGAGCTCCTGAAGCTGGTTTGATTGTTGATAGCTACAGAGTGAGAGTAGCCTATTTCTGAATAAAGAGACAGTTACCAAATGATTAAGCTTAAATGTTAGGTAACAATTTCAATAAATCAATCAATAAATCAATAAAGTTGTAGAAGTCCTAAAATGTTATGTTGAATTCACTGGGAACTTTCAGATTTAAAGATCACCACCGATCCCAAGATTCATATCTCTGAGGTTCTACAGTACATGTGCAGTGTGCTTATTTATCAGTGGTAGTGCAGATGTAATGGATGTATGGCTGTTGTGTTAAGCTGTGCTGGTACCATTAGTGGGGTGAGTTTTCTGTTATAATCACCCAGGCTGGAAAGGGGATCCTCCGCACCATGAGGGCCAATAACGACGCTGTGGCTGACCTCATCCCCGTCGATGTGGTCATTAACCTCACCCTGGCGGCCGGATGGTACACAGCCGTGCACAAGTGAGACTCAATCACTCAGCACTGATCAAAAACAAGCTTCACTTCCAAGCTTTTTCCTTGATAGACTCACTTTCTTGTCACTCAGTCAACATTAGTGTAGACCTATGCAGTGTCCAATTTTGTACAGCTGTACTTAAAATATCCAAAATTGTCCAGACCAGAGATGTGGCAGGAAAGATAAAGCCAGATGTCTGGAAATAACTGCAATCATTCACATACTCAGCATAGTTCAGTAAATATGGAAGGTCTTCACTAATGTTGTGTAGGCATTGAACAAAAAATGAGAGAAAATGAAGGACAGCAAGTATATGCAAAGTGGTGGCAACAGCACAGGTTTGGCAAACTCCTAATTAAGCAAATACTTCCCAGTATGCATAGCACCATGTATAAAAATGCTGGACATGCCTGTGTCCCCATAAATAGAAGTAGAATGGTTGCGGTGTGGTGATTGGTTGGTGTAGTAATGCCAATGTCTGACAATGTAGGGTTTTGCTGTGCATTGCATTTGGATGGCACATTTTGGAGAAACAGCCTTTTGTAACGAGGATAATTCTAATGTATTCCACAGGCACACTAAGGCTATAACAGTGACATTATGCCTTTCATTATTTCAGCCTCCCAGAGGAAAGCTGACCTTAATTGAATTATTCTGGATTTTTTTTTTTAATTCTTAATTTCTTTAATATAATTCAGATCGACTAGCCCTGCGTTTACACTGTGCTTAGAATTTTCTCTGCTACATTCAAATGGTGGCTAACAAGTTTGACTTTGACCTTACCAGCAATTTCAATGTTAAGAATATGGAGCTGAGTATTTGATGGGTGTATAGTATCCCTATTCTCTTCCTCTGGGATCACTTACCATTGACCTCTCCATTGCCTGACTTCCTGTCCTGTCTTTCAGACCAAAGTCGGTGCTGGTGTACAACTGCACAACAGGCGGGATCAACCCCTTCCACTGGGGAGAGATCGGTGAGTCGAGCTAACGAACACAAAACTGCCTTTCACTGTTGCAGTGACATTTTGGCTCAGATAATGAACATGAGTAGCATTGTAGAACCATGCAAATCATTTCAGGCACATTGCGAAGATTCTATTGATGATTGTGTGTGGTAACAGTCCGTAGTCATTCTCTGAGGTATGCCCTGATAGACTAGGCACTATTACAGTTTTTACTATCAAGGGAAGATAACAAAATTAGCTTAGGTACCCACTACTTTATTAAAATGTGTGTGAGAAGCAGTATCTAGGAGGGGTACTGTGTGTGTATGTTAGTAATAATATGTGTGTGTTCACTGGTATGCAGATGCTTTATCACAGAAATCTTCCTGTGTTTAGTATTTTGGCACTGTGTGGGTGGGAAATGGTATGAATTTAAGCACTGTATAAATGAAAAACTATTTTTTATTTCTGTTTTGTTTGTGTGTTAATACTTGTTGGAGACACAAGTTCATCTGAGAAGTTATAACCCCTCTCAAGAGGCACTCAAAAGCATTGCAGAAGTAGTTGTCAACAAAATAGGCAGCTTCTCGAAGCACATTTTGAAATGCACTTGACAACAGCTTTTTGGTTGCCACAGAGAATTAAGTACACATCATCCGGACTTCTCTGGGTGTCACGGCAACATGGCCCATTTCGTCCCCCTCCCAGATTAGTGAAATCCGCTCGTGTCGCCCTGGAAATGGCAGCCAGATGGCTGCTCGCAGGACTGAGCCACCCCTTTCAGATTTATGCTTATGAAAGTGGGATGTTTGGAATTATTCTCAGCACCCGCTAAAAGAGCTACGGCTAATCATATTTGTGCATGTAAACATCACTGACAGGAATTTAGAGGGTGAAAATAAATGGCTGCTGAGACAGAATAAATTGTCAGTGTCTATTGGTACAGCATGATGTCTCTGCCCCAGCTTTGCCCATTGATTTCTATGGATGGGAGGGTGTAAAAATCAGGTTGTAGAGATCAGGCAGTGTGTTAAGGGCCACGGCAGCAGTGTGGGTGTCCCTGTGGCAACTGACCTTGGGTCCATATCGCAGAGGTCATCCAGAGTCATGTGACTTGACGTGTGCTGAACCCGTTTCCACCAAGAGCCTGGATGAGCGACACATCTGGCAGTCAGGTCAGATCAGCTCAGATCAGCCCAGTTTTTAGTTGGCCTGTGTCACCAAGGAGACGGTCAGGCTAGTTATGATGTCATATGTGAGGTCAGAAAGCATCTGGTAGCTAAAAGAGAGGGAGCGATGCTCACAGCTTTACCATACCAGCATGACTGGGTGGCTGTGTAGCTTTGCCAGTGTGAGTCTGCTTTCCAAATCTCTAATCTTAGGCCAATCACAGAAAAGGTACAGCAGCTAACTCTCCCAGCTGTTACAGCATGGCCTCAACTATCCTTTTGTAAACAGGAAAGGTAAGGATGTTTATCTAGGCCTAATTGCAAGAGCTTAAATTCAGTCAGTGGGTGTCAGTCAGAGGATGGTTTGCTGTGTTAGGACTTCCTTGGTTCAATTAGCGTCAGGACTCAGACAGGCTGCCATACCATGCCATTATGTTTTTCCCCCACAACCTTTTCTGAGAGATCTTATTCAGCTGAAATGAGCCCCCCATTTTGTGTGCTTGCAGAGATAAGCTGTGTTTACTTGTTATATAATGGCCTATATCACATTCAGAAAAGCCTGAGGTCACACGTTTTTATCTTCAAATTGCTTTAATGTATCTTCAGCCAGAAAGTTAATGTGAACACTGCATGCTTTTCAAAGTGAAGTCATAAAGACTGGGAACAAAATCTAAAATAAACAATATGACAAACACAGTTTATGTTCAGTGTGCATTTTATAGCCCCAGGCTTTATAGTAATAGTTGGAACAAGAAGTCAGGTAGGAGAGGAGGGATAGATAGGCTCATGCATTTGACACCCCTGCTAATGACAGTAGACTGGGCTGTGAAGGAGGGAGGACAGTTCGATGGACTGTTCCACTATGAGAAAGAGGGGTGTTGGCTGCAAGGGTAGTTACCGAAGCCACTGCATCCTTAATGTAACTCAGTGCAGCTGTGCTCCCAACAAAGCACAGTCAGAATGATACTGTTAATGCACTCTAGAGACAAAATCCAGACTTTCAACAGCTGCCTCAAAAATGTTAGTGGCATTTCTACACTTAAGTACCTAAAGGCTACTGTCTTTATTGATTTCCTTTGGCAGCAGTAAAATTTTGAAACAAAACCCCAAAAAACAACTTTAGGTCTAATGTGTAGCCTTTCTAGCCAGCTTTAATGAATTGTATAATTTTGTTGGGCTTAAATTACCTCTCTGTAGCAATAGTTCTGCCCAGAAGTAATGCTGTATTGGGTTTTATCCATTCATTTTTAATCCAGTTTTCTGCATTGTAGACTTTTTTCCAGAAAATCTATTGATTACTTAAGGCTCTTGACTGGGGATCAGACACAAAGTTGATGTGACTGATTAAATGTGTAGGGATGTGTATGTATATAGGACATTCTTCATTATATGAATAGTTATGTCTGACATAATGTGGTTCAAGAGGAAAATATAATCCATCAAGACAGTGTACAAGTGTCTGTTTAAGAACAAGCAACAGTTTGTTACAGTTCAGGGTTTGCAGTCATTGTTAGGCAAAAATCTGAACACAGGAGGGTCCCCCAGGACCAAATCTGAGAAGCACAGGGGTAATGTAAGCTGGTGCTGGCAGAAAGGAGCGGTCCGGGTGGTGAATGGAGCTTTGTCTGTAGATCTGAGTCCCTGTGTCCTCTTCTGTTCTCAGAGCATCATGTGATGTCCACTTTCAAGAGGAACCCACTGGAGCAGGCATTCCGCCGGCCTAACGCAAACATCACCTCCAACTACCTGATCAATCAGTACTGGATCCTGGTCAGCCATAAGTTCCCTGCCCTGATCTACGACCTCTACCTGCGCCTGTCAGGACAGAAGCCCCAGTACGTCGCCACACCAGTGTGACAGGCAGATGTACAATACATGTGTACTTTCATAGAAAAAAAAAAATAAAGATTGTATTGATCATGACACACCAGAGTGGTCTTTAAATGATCATTTTAACCCTTTTATCATTGTCATCCCTTCATCTCTCCCTTCTTTTTATCCCTCCCATCATTTTCCTCTACCTTGTTCCCTTTCATCACCTCTCCCTCCCTATTCCCCTCTCCCTTTCCCGCTCCCTTCATCTCCCCCTCTCTCTCTCTCTTTCTCTCTTTCTCCCTCCCTGTCTCCTCTCCCATAGGATGATGCGGATCTTTAACAGGCTGCACAAGGCCATAGGCCTGCTGGAGTATTTCAGCAGCCAGGACTGGGAGTGGAACTCTGAGAACATAAGCATGCTGATGGCCCAGCTCAGCCCCGAGGACAGGAAGGTACAAGCACTTCCCATCATGCCCCTCTCCATAAGCAGGAAGGCCAGCATTGTCTCTAGTGAACTGAACAAAACAGCCTGTCCAGACCCACAGGTCCAACATGCTGTTTTTTGAAAATGGCATCACTGTAAAAAATACTGCAGAGCTATTCAAATACAGACTAGAAATTGAGACGATAGTGTTGTGTATATGTTAGTGTGGTTGTGATTACCAGGATGTACTGTAAAAAAAAAAAAGATTTATAACTGAAAGTGTTGTATGATTCAACGTATTTATGGAACCCACACTTGTTGACATTTTTCATGCATTTTTCTGTGCCACATGTTACATATATTCACCCCCTTTTGCAAACATCTAAACTGATTAATTGCATTGATTAGTACTTGATTCATTCCTTTACAACGTGGACACAAATAAGAGGGAGGTTTTTTTATAAGGCTTCGATAAATATAACTGACTGTCCTGCTGTCTCACACTCTGTAATGCAACCTCGCCTGATTTTTGTTGTCATAGACATTCAACTTCGATGTTCGGCAGCTGAACTGGCCAGAGTACATAGAGAACTACTGCATTGGCACCAAGAAGTACGTCCTGAATGAGGACATGTCGGACATCCCTGCAGCACGACAGCACCTGAAGAAGTGAGCACCATGCTTTCAAGAACGTTCATCGCCTTCCGGTCGATAGAGTGGTGCAGCAGGACCAGGACTAGAGATAGTGATGCCTTGTAGAATGCAATGAAATATGAGAACCAATACAGATACAATGCAGATTTTCAGTTTAACATTTTGTATGTATTCGATCACATTATCAAAGTTGGGCAGAAAAATCAGAAGACTGGACCAAAGCAAACAAAAGGAAACAAAAAACGTGCTCATGTGCGGAGGCCTAAATTCACTGCTTGCTTCCCTTCCATAGGCGGTTTGGCCAAAAAAACCCACAAATGGTCATTCAAAAAGTTTCTGTCATTCACAGTTCAACATCTTTGCCCCGGGTAAGCACAGGTGAAGCCTTTATGCTCTCCTAAAGAGAGCTGACGGTTTCCAGCTGCTGCTTTGTCTAGGAGTGGCTGAGCCAATCTCCAGACCGTGGGAATATTCAGCCCAATCAGTACTCTTCTTCTGCTCTCACCACAAACTATAGAAAGATAACTTGGTATAATTGCATGCTTACAAATATCAAGAGTAACACAATTAAAGTCATAAAGATTATTTCCATTGCTAATTGTTTCATGCAAGCAGAAATGGCAAGATTGCTTGTAACTGTAATGCTTTTCAAAATATGCTGAACAAATATAAAATGAATAAAATGCATGAAGAGTCTGACAGCAGTAACAATTTATCCCAGCCTGAGGGACATGGTGCAATTTGAACCGTCTATGGTATACTGAGCCTCCAGTGCCTGAACTGATATATAGTAATAATAATCCTCCCCCTCCTCCCACTCCTCTCTTCCTCCTCTCTTCCCTTCCTCTGTCAGGCTAAGGAACATCCGCTACACCTTCAACACCCTCCTGCTGGTCTTCATTTGGCGGGTGTTCATCGCCCGCTCCCAGATGGCGCGTAACATCTGGTACTTTGTGGTGAGCCTCTGCTTCAAGTTCCTGTCCTACTTCAAGGCGTCCAGCACGCTGACCGCCTGAAGGGGACATCCTGCCATGCCACCGTCCCCCGACAGCCACCCCACCCCCGGACCCACCCCATGTCCCAAACCAGAGATGCCCCCTCTCTGAACCAGAGAACACTCCTCCACAACCCTGAGAAATGGCAAGGCTGAATGACCCGAGTGAGAGCAGAGGACAGAAGAGTGGACGGGAAGTAAGGATGGACATACAGGGATCTCAGCTGTACACAACTAAGTCCTCCTGTCTCACTGACGCCAGTATCAGAGACAGCAGTTGTTTTGCCCCCTCAACTTTTTATTCATCACATAATAAACCACCATTCCTGATTTTTGGTACACATTATTATTTTTTATAGACATACTGAGTGCTAACTTGTGCAGCAACAATCTTACTATATGTTTTTACTTTGAGCATCTGTGCTGATGAAGTCCTGTATGCAGAACTGATGTCTCTGACTGGACCTGAGTGTCTAGAACAGAGGCATGTCTTCTGAGGAGCACTTGTGCTTGCTGAATCTAAGAACTAAACTCTGCAGTTTCCGTGGAAAAATACTGCCATCACTCAAAATGGAGGTCATGCTAGTCAAGCTTTCCTGGCCAGGCTGTTACGCAAAACTCATCAACTGTGATACAAGCCATGGACTTTACGAGGCAGCTAGCCTACACAACAACTTTCACACTCCCAGTTCAGCTCACTCCAAGGACCAGATGCAAACTCATGTGACAAAATTATCGACCTTAAAAATTTATGGAATTATACCACTTTTAAAAGTGCTTTTGTTTTGTGTATTGTTAGCTACTGTTGTTGAAATAACGATACATTTTTAAACAACTATCCAGTCCCCATTTGATAAAAGTTCACTCTCATTGTCTGTTTGTACAGCAGTTTATACCAATACAGAGTTTACTACTTTTTCCCCTTTGTATTATTGCAGCAAACAACTCTTACTAGAGTTCAGGGTGGTGACAGTTGAATATATAGAAATATACATGCATATTATAATGAATTATCTGTAAATACTTAAAATTATATATTGTTAGTTAATAGAAATTACAAAATAAGACTGCTGTACCTTATTTTTGGATTTATGTGGTGGTAATAAATGATCAGCATATTTCTCAGTGGATGCTCTCGCGGACTGTTTCACAGTAGTATATTGATTCTGCTCATGGAAGCACCTGGCCAGCGTTCATTAATGTTATACGAAATGAGAGATAACACTGCGGTACTATGTGTTACATGTCACCATGTGCAAGTGTCAGTGCATCATAGTCGTTTTGGGAAAGGGCTGATGGGAGATGGAGTTCATGTCTTGTGAAACGCACTTCAAACTCTCCTCTTAATTTGCTTCTGTGAAGTGTTGTGTGATGTTTTGCCTCATGAATGCACCTCAAATGTTTCTGAGGCACAGAATTGCTGGGGGAAAGGAAATAAAATTTCACAGCTGTGTTATACCGCCACCTACTGGGATGTTTAAAGTAATGCATCCTCAGATGGCAAATGACCGTGGAAGAGCCAGTGAGCTGCCAAAATTGGGACCCTACTGTCTTAATCCCTTCAACATCCTGTCAGATGACCAATCAAATCATGAGATCTCCACATGCTCTCCACAGCCTGTTGGGCCTGCAGAACCACAATTACTAAAACTGTTGGTTGAATGTGTTTTGCATGTGTTTCCCCTGTGGATGACAGTGGTATTGTTGAATACATCTCTGTGCTTTCCTGAGACCAGGTCCTCAACGGTAGAAATACCATATGATAAATTAAAAAATGACATTCTCAAGATGTCAACAGTCAGACATCTTGCCTTCTGGCTTTTGAAACACCTCACTCAAACATACTTGACCAAAAAACAATATTGCAGTAGTGTGTAAGTCATCTAGTTTTGTCCATTACCACATTATGCCGTCACAAAAAAACTCCTGGTCATACCGCACATTCACACATGCACAGACATACACACACTCTTGTTTACATGCAAGTTACATGTTTTAAATGCAAGCATCTAAATACATCTATAATGATTGGAAAAGCATTCATACGCTAGCAGTTTTCCTATGTATTAATCAAAAGTGACACTGCCATGGATTTCTGCATAAAAAGTAGCAGAAACTAAACGTGCCTCCATGCCAAATATGTCCCCACTGGAGATGCACAAGGATCACTGGGTTTGACTCCATCAGACCTCTCTCACTAGCTTAAGATGTGAAGCACTGTGCGGCTGATGTTCAAGGCATTGATGGTTTTTGGTTTTTAACTGCAGTTCCTTGTCAGCCTCTTGATGGATGAAATGTGAGAACAGTAGCATAAATGACTTTGTTAGCTATAGCAGCTAGCTCTAACAAATAAATATTTCTACACATTACTCAATGTTGTGTTTTGTTCTTTGTTTGAAGCTGTAGCTGGTAAGATATACCCAGCAGTTTACTGTGAAATAATTCATTTCAGTTCCACTTCCCTTGATTCAACCAGGATTGGGACTGAATAGAACTCTCCAATCAATAAAAAAGGTGCTAAAGGGAATATTTTCCTGGGGGTCTGAAAGGGTCAGCGGTATAACAGAAAATACAAGGTAACCACTTTTAACAAGCAGGAGCAGCTAATCACGAAATTGTAATTCCTAGCTTTAATATCACGTTCCTCAGAATCCATGGGAGTACCCTCAAAATTGGGCCAAAATTACATTTAAAGCCATTTTGAATACTTATTACTTCATGACTGATACACATAAATCCATAAAAGATTCCTCATTTGTGAAGCCAAAATCAAGAAACTTAACAGCAGGCTACACATTTTTGTCCAAGCATGCTCATGAAAATCACAAGTTTTGTCAATGCTGTTCTACATAATGTTAATAATACACTTTTCATCCAATTTGTAAACATGAATCTCAAAACAATTTAGGTTAGGTGGTGAGAATGTCAGACCACTGTCATTTGGGAGGGTGGGACAGTGCATTCAGCGGGCATGTCAGTTTTGGTCCACTCTCACTCTGAATATCTATGAAATGCTTCATTTTAAATGTAATATTAATTTCCTTTTTTTCCTTTCAATTGAAAGGATCCGGAATGGTATAAGGGGCGCCATGAGGGATGGCACCAGAGAAGATAGAAGACATGTTTTGGATAGTTCATCAAAAACCCTGACCCTAGTTAACCAATACTTACCCATTCCCTTGATTAACATACTCTGTTTAAATGTATCTAACCTTTTCATTTAATAAAAGTTACAAACTGATAATCTGGGGATCCTGTCTTCAAATGAAGGTGTTAAACTGGAACACAGCTGTTTTATAATGTGTATAAAGTAGAGGTTGGGCAGTTACCCGCAAAGAGACTGTATGATAATTCAAGAATGTGATTACTAAAGGTTCACCAGGGGAGAGGAAAAATACATTTTGAAATGGGGAAAAAAGTCCGCTATGAGGAAATTTCTGAGCAGCACAGCTAAACTGTTGTCCAGGTACAAAAATGAACAAAAGTTAGACTGGTCTTATATATGGTAGGCATTTACATCTTTTAAAAGAAGTATAGTGAAATTAAAAGGTGGAACTGTTGGTATGGTAACCATTATATATTGTAATATTAATGCCATAATCCAGTTATCTGAGCTGGGTTGAGGTGAATTATCTAAGCTGGTTTTAATATCAATGGACTAAAAAATCAATGGACCTGAAAGTCTGTAGCCATAGCCTAACCCCATGTCTAATTTATTCTGTTACACGCCGGCACGATAGGTGACAGCAAAGCTCACTTTGTTACTATAAGCTCCTTCATTAACAACAGAAGAAAAAGTAGATATGTTTACGCATGCGCCATTGATTACTTTCTTTGCTATGATAGAATGGTGCTGAAGTCTGTAGCTGTGCTTTTTTTTTTTATTTAACTAAGGGTACAGAAACGTTTATTGGCTAGCAATAAAGTCAGCTCATACGACAAAATATTTTGTGACCCACGTATGTGCTGATGTGTAAAAGCCTGAATTAGTTTGAGTGAAGTTCCAACGTACAGCTTTTCCCAGCGTAAATGATTGAGTCTAAGATTACTTCTCGAATCTTCAAATGTTTTTAGCAAACGATAACGTTAGCTGGCTAGCAAGCTAACGTAATGTGATTTGTAGCTCTTTGTTAGTTGCTACCCGCTTCAGTTTTCTCTGGATATTCAGACCAGCTGGAGGTAATAGTTGATATGATTTTATTAACAAATGTTAGTTTACTGGATTAATAAATATCTAGTGCGTTGTTGACTAGGCGGCTACCTAGCAATAGCCAACACAATGATATGGGCTAATGGTAGAGGATGGAGATACTCCTCAACCTTGATTAATAGCTAGTTATTACGACTACTTTCATAAAAATCCATCTGTATTTAACTTCAAATATTTTACATTTGTAGATAGATAATTTATTCGAATATTTTAGATTTCGCCTCTTTGTAAGGCAGTTAGTTGTAGACAGTCCATTGCAGTGCCAGTTGACAGCATTCATACTAATTCTTTCGACTGCAACTTGTTAGCCTAACATAGCTGGGTACATATCGCAGCGATTAATATTAAATTGAAACCGCTTCATATTAGGTATCTTTAACGAGCTAACGATAGCACAGTAGTAAAGAGATTGGCGCTGAATCGATCAAAAGTTGGTCTAGATCTAGTGGTAGCAAGCTCATTTATGTATACAGCAGTGGTCACTAAGGAGCCCGTAAAACGTTCGTCACTTCTCAGCGTTGCAATTGCTTCATGATGCAAACAACGTTACACTGATTTCATCTCGAAGATGCAGTATAGCAAGAGGAATACCAACATATTATTTGATTGGTGAATTATGTACAGTTAGCTGCAAATAAGGATGGTTAGGTGCAAATTCGATAGACATGTTGGATATACATGTAAACACGTCTTTGAAAAGATCCCAAAAAAATCTAAAGTATTTAACAACTTCTTGGTCATCTTCAGTATGGCTGTAGAATTGGCTTGACCCTTTTTCTTAATTTTGATGACGCATTGAAGAGCTTTTGTATTGTAATGTTCTGACGACGTTTGTAGTTTTACATGCATGACTTATGGCCTTTTTCTCGACTGACAGTTACAGTTTTGCAAAGATGAAGATGTTTTCGTTGTCACACAAGACCGCATTTGTGGTGGATCACTGTCCATACATGGCGGAGTCATGTCGTCAGCAGGTGGAATTCGATATGCTGACGAAGAACCGTTCGCAAGGCGTGATCCCACTCGCGCCCGTGTCCAAGTCTCTATGGACTTGCGCCGTGGAGTGTTCAATGGAATATTGTCGAATACTTTACGACATTTACCCAACTAATAAACTGGTGAGAACTGTTCAGAGCAGTAATCCATGCAAGAGCACAGGGTGTACACACACACACACACACACACAAATCACACTTTAAGCGTTGCCTCACCCCTCACTCCTCATTCCTGATACTAGGTTGGTCTGTATATTTATCATCTCTTTTGAATTCATAGTTTATTGGTAATTGCTGAATTTTTCACAGTCACTCATTATTATTGAAAAGTCAACTGTAAGCTTCAATGAATTGTGGTTAATTGTCTGCCAATAAGTTTATCCTTTTGAGAATCCTTTTTAGTTAGATCATAAGAATGCAGTGTCAGTCAGTACTATTAGTGGCAAAGTGTTGTCAGAAATTGTTAGCTGATCTTTCTTCAGAAAATACTGTGCTGTCCACTTGGGAGTCAGGTTGTAATCAGTTCATTGAAAGTGAGCAGTGCATTGTGCACCAGGCCTTGACATTGTGAATGAAACAAAAGTCTTGAGTCTGTGACATAATGGATTCTTGTAACTGTCTTGAAGGTAAACTACATAGTCAGCGACTCAGAGTTCCACATTCTCAACAGCTGGAACCAAGAGGATCAGAACACTCAAGAGGTACTCGCATCCTGAATAATCATTTAAATTTGCCCACATAACTAATGACACTTTCCTCTCTCCTGGTGAATGTACTCTTACCAGCATTTATGCAGGTAGCAGAATTTGACTTATTTAATCTTTGTGTATTTCTGTCTTGGTGCTCCTAAATTTGATATTTCACAGTATGTGGAGTTGTAAAGTCCACTAGAGATGTGTGTGATTTGCTTGCTTTCCCTATTGAAAACTGAATTTTCAAAACTCAAGCACCTAGGAGCTTTGTGTGGTTTGCTTGTGCGTACATGCTTTCAGTCAGGGCCAAAGCACATGTCAACACAAAGTTTCAGTCATGTCTTACTGATACAGATGAAATGATATCTGCATCAGTAAGGGGCATAGATATACTATATTAACCTGCTGCTGATAAGGCCGGATGGGCCAAGTTTCCACATAGATTGTTGGTGGCTTGGCACAGTCTTACTATTGTGGTGGTGCATAATTAATATTCACAGCTGCTTTATGATTGCAATATCACAATAACTATGATAACAGGATTTAAAGTGCCAGCCATTTGTTTTTGGTATTCTGTTTTATGGTAAGGCCATGTGTTATCCCTGCTGCTTTGCAGTGGGTAAATGTGCTGTTGTCAGTGCTTTCTGTAACAAGATGATTGGTTGGCTTAATTCATTAGCTTTGCTTACTTTCAGCACTCATCTTTTTCTTGTTAATGAATACATGAATTTGTCTGTAACAGCGTGAATTTTTTCGTGATTGCTGTTTTTGCCCTGGTAGCTGATGTCCGCGCTGGCAGCGGTCGGGCCACCAAATCCGCACGAGGACCCCGAGTGCTGCAGCATTCTGCATGGGTTGGTGGCAGCGGTGGAGTCTCTGTGCAAGATCACAGAGTACCAGCACCAGGCCCGCACCGAGCTCATGGACAGGGCAGACCGGGTCTCCAACCGCGGCCGCATTGTCTGTCTCACTAACGCCAAGAGGTAACCCTCACAAACCCAGTCCCAGTGGCCAGTCAGGGTCTTCCGAGCTGCTGCCGGAGGATAGCCTTTGAACAGCTAATTATAACACATTTGTTGCACTGCACCCCATCCAGTGGTTACAGATAATTCAGTTAATGAGGCCTAATGCAGAATCCTTATAAAAGTTTTTGTGATTGGCTATCCTTCCTGATTCCCATATCAGTGTGCATAACATTGTGCTTTCACTGACATTCGCACCAGTTAAAGTAAACTGCACCTGTCAAAGGCACTTCACTAGTTACTGTATGTCTAGTTTTTCTACCCCATGTAACATGATAAAATTTAGTACAAGGGTAGCAACACATGGGAGTAGGTTCAACCATTTTTTAACCTGCTTTGTTTATCCCTTTCCACATGTTACATTAACACCTGTTTGCACATGCTGGAGGACATTTTGTGTGTTTGTGAGAGCATGTGTCCACTCCCTGCTGTTTCTTGATTCCTAGTGACACCCATGTTCGCATGCTGGAGGACTGCGTCCTGGAGACCATCCAGGAGCAGAATAAGTTGGCCGCAGGCTCAGACCGGTGAGTGGTGTCCCTGCTAAATGTGTCCCTGTAAAAAAGCCTGTGGGACACTTACATTAATGACCTGTACATCAATACTTTGACTATTTTTGTGGCTGCTGTACCATGCTACATCTTTGTTTTTTTACTTCATGAATGGTGATTATAATCTCAATCACACATTATGAGGTAGGCAGGGCAAGGGCTAACTACAGTGATGTCACAGGCAGAGTGTGCTTGCCTTCCAGGCTAATGCAGATTCAACAGTGCGAACTGGTCCTGATCCACACATACCCCTTAGGAGAGGACACCCTGGTCTCAGACCGGCCCAAGAAAGAGGTGGGACTTTAGTGGACTGGGCAACAAACGTCTGTTTGTTTGTGTACTTGCTAAGAGGTGAAGGGTTAAAAGTGACAGCTGCTTTAAGTTTTTATTGCGAGGCAGCTAAACTAAACTGCACAGGTGAAATGTTTGTCTGTGGTAGCCCCTACATTGGAAGCGAAAACATCTGTTAACCAGGGCACTGATGAACTATTGTAGATCTCCCCTGTGCTGAGCAGTGAGGTGCACAGTGTACGCGCGGGGCGTCACCTTGCAGCCAAACTCAACATTCTGGTACAGCAGCACTTCGATCTGGCCTCCACCACCATCACCAATATCCCAATGAAGGTAAACCCCGCCCCTCCTTTTCTGGCCCACCCCCTTTCCTCTTTTCTGCCCCAACCTTCTACTTCCGCCCCTCCCACTTCCACTTCCCCAACCCTTTCCTCTTGCCCTGCCTTCTCCTCATTTGCCCCAGCCCAAAGTTTTTATTTACTCATTTTTTAATAGTTTTGCTTTTGTAATTTCAAGACGAATGAATCGTGCTTCATATTGAAAATGACCTTTGCATTACTTTGTTTTATACCGTGTTTTCTGTTTTGCTAGCCCACATTAAATGTCTCTGACCAGGTCAGTACATCTTACAATACCAGAAAGATTACAGAATCAAAGGCTACTTGCTATGTAAACTTCTTCCCTCCCCCTCTTGTCTGATGAGTGATATAGCTGTGGCACGTGGCTGGTCCCTGTCTGACTCCCTCTCTCCCAGACTCTTTAATCTCTGTCAGATCCTGTGTGTTGTGTGAGTAGTGAACGACAATCATCTGTGTAGATCCAAACACCTGTCCTCTTTGTGCACTCCGTTCCTGTTTGCCAGTGAAGACCCCCCCTACTCTTCAGATATGCATCAGTGGTTATGTAAATGAATAGCTAACCTGTAGTACATAACTGTTGTCAGATAAGGGTCTATTGTTTAATTGAGTTTGCTTGTGGTGAGAGCTGATGTATGCATTCCATATTGGATAGTCAGGTTTATTTGGGCCGTGAAAATGGAAAATGAAATTCAAATGGAAGGACATTTGGTAAGTCCAGAGTGTTTTGTAAGTACAACTGATTGGCAAATGCAGTGAGAGCATTTGACACATGACTGGCCTTCTTTTGGCACATGACTGGCCTTTAAAGTAGAAGAAAATCAAATTTTCCAGTGTTTAAATAATGCAAAAATTTTACCGGGAATAAAATAGCCCTGACAATTCAGATGAACCTACATGGCGTTGCAAGGTCAGTGATTGTCTCAGTAGTTTTGCATGCTTTGCTCATGCATAGATACAGATTGACCCTTCTTCATTTTATTCTGATGCCCACCACATACGGTTAATTTCCAGGAAGTGATTCATCCTCATACATACATTCAGAATGACATCACTTAGCAAGCGTTTGTGGGCACATGTGCATGGACTATGTACCAGCCTTAAAAGGAAACTCCAAAATGTTGGCAATTTTGACCTTCCATTTACTTACCAAGAGTACAGAAAACCCCTCTTGTATGTCGTACAGCAGGCCTCATAATGTGGTTAATTTGGTCAGGATATATAATACATATGCATACGTCACTTTACTAATAACCTAACTATTAATTTACATTTCTTGTACCTTTTTGTGAACATGTGTCCTAAACTTTTTCATTATCTTTCCACTTACTGTTAATCTCATTTTTGGGCAAGTTAGTAGATAGGTTGTGGTTATGCGAAGGCACGCAACCCCTTGATTTCAATTTAGATTGATTTTGTTCTGTTTCTGAGTGTCTGTACTGACTTATTGTTTTTAATGGTCATTTTCCTTTAGCAGAAAGCACAGTCTGCATTTGTGTCTTTGGTGAAGGTCTGTGATATGAATGTGGTTTACCTGATGAATGTTGTTTTCATTGACCCTTGACCCCTAATCCAGATCAGTTTTACAATACATTTGATTCAAATAAACTTTACATCCACACCAGTCCTTAATCCAGGTCACTTTTGATGACAGAAGAGTGCTTAACTGCTTCATCCATGTTGGTTCCATGTCTGTCCAGTCTGCCACCTCCAATTCAGATCAAATTCGTAGACATATCATTTCAGTCACTGGCAGCTGTAGATGAACTGTTGGCAATCATTTAAAGAGCATGGTTGCTTCAAATGGTGAGGTGTTTGTGTAGAGTTAGCATATAGAAACCCTATGCACACAACCTGTACCATGGATCCCAATACTTTTGGACAGGGGTGCCAGTGCCAGTGTAAGTGAAGGAAATATGAATGTCCTTCCCCTGACAGCAGCTGTGTTTCATGGTTTTGGGGAAACAGCAGGAAAACTCATGTGTTCTGTTCCCTTTTTCCCCCTCCCTTCCTCTGACATGAAGGAAGAGCAGCATGCAAACACATCGGCAAATTATGATGTCGAGCTGCTGCACCACAGGGAGGCGCATATGGAGTTCATTAAGAGTGGTATGTAATACAAGCGGTATGCAATTCCTGCGTCATGAATTGCACTGTTCACCTGCTTGCATAGGATTTGGGGGGTTCCTTCACAGCCAAAAAGGAGTTCTGCTGGTCACAGTATGGATAAGTGGAGCTCATCATATGGTCTCCCAACAACAAATTGATTAACTTCAAAATTAATATGAAGAGCAGGGAAGTGCTGGTCTTTTTACCTGTAGTTTTATGACACTAATCACAACAGTTTTTGGGCACAGCATTTTTAAACCAGGAGTCCTTAAACGGTTTTACAGAAATAATCCAAAATTGAAGCAAAATTTGGAATGACGCCAGTCAGATCATGTATAACATTGTTCATGTCCACATTGTATAGCACTGTAGCTGATAGCCTTGCTCTGCTTAGGAAACAAACCAGTTCCCAGATGTTACATATTAGTGTGGACCCAGACAGTGGCTCCCTGACTGAAGTGGAATAATGGAATAGTTGATTGGGTCCAGACTCCTGGCTGTTGAGATGTCAGAATGGTAATGTACAATCACCAAGGAGACCAGTGGACAGCGAAACAAACCTGTGTCTGTCTCAATTCCACAGGGGACCTGCACCCAGCTGGAAGTACCAGCCGGGACAGCGGCCTGAAGGAAACAGTGACATTGAAATGGTGCACCCCTCGCACAAACAGTGTGGGTACGTACATATCTATGATCTTCAACATTGAGCGGCTCTCTGTATGCCCCACACTCTCTTATCACATGTTCTTGTTCCAGAACTTCATTACTGCACCGGGGCCTACCGCATCTCCCCGGTCGACGTTAACAGTCGTCCCTCCTCTTGTCTGACCAACTTCCTCTTGAATGGTAAGATTGAGATGTAGGTTACATAACTTAAGTTACTTAAAAGATACTGCTTTGTATCTGTCTTTATTTTTATTTTTTATCTATCTGTGTGATTGCATTATCACGGCTGGAGTAAGATAACCACATGTCAGTGCTGCAGTTCTGTAGGGCTTCTGAAGGTGGGTTGAACTCCTCTCTCGGCACACTTACGTATTGAAGTCATTTTATTAGTGAAAGCTGCAGGGCTTATATTCAGACTAGAATTCACTTTAAGTTTTTTTTTTTTATTGCATTGTGACGTTGCGTCATTGTGACAGCAGTGCTATTGCATGATCTATCTGCAACTTTTACAGGTCGCTCAGTTTTGCTGGAGCAGCCTCGGAAGTCTGGGTCAAAGGTCATCAGTCACATGCTCAGCAGCCACGGTGGGAGATCTTTCTGCACGTGCTCAACAGCACCCGTTCAACTCTTGAGGACCCGCCTTCCATCAGTGAGGGGTGTGGCGGCAGGGTGACAGACTATCGCATCACTGTGAGTACCTGCTGTCCCTAAGCGCTGTGCGGCAAGCTGCTGTCACTCTTCTGTGAGTCAGTCACTGCTCTGACTCCGCTGTGCTTCTGGCCACATTTACTGACTGCAGCAACACCAATGTACTGAGCATGCTCACTATTTATTGAGTCCCTTAACTGGCCATTGGGACTGCAACTGCTCTCACTGATCGTATTTACAGTTTTTAGCCCTGACTCACAGGTCTATCTGCTTCCTGCAGGATTTCGGGGAGTTAATGAGGGAGAACCGGCTGACGCCCTTTCCTGAATCTGGGAGTTCTGGGAAATCTCCCTCGGAGAGAGCCAAGGACCAGCTGGAGCGTCACACCCGCTACTGGCCCATGATCATCTCCCAGACAACCATCTTCAACATGCAGGCGGTGAGTCACTATGTGCAGGTCTCTCAGGTGCCAACTCACTGTCTCCCTCTGCCTGTTATTACTGGCATTGCATGAGGTAAGTAGGCATTCATTTGACCATTGCAGATGTGTTTTTTTTTTTTTTCCTCTGTCCTGTTTGAAAGTAGCATGCAGGCTTTCAGGAATCACAGTGGACTGCCTCACCAGTAACTAGGCCCCACCCATGCACATTTTTTTTTCTGTCATCCACTTTTTACTTTATCTTCATGCTGCACACATTTTGAAAGATTACGATCTTCAAAAGTTTCACAAGATACCCTGAAAGCTTGCACAGACACAGATGTGTGTATATACACACACACACACACACACACACACACACACATGCACGCACACCACTGTCCAAACTAGCTCACCACAGCAACCATTGTGCTGACTTCCATAGGAGAGCCGTAAGGCACATTTTTCCTCCAATTCCAAGACAACAACCTGACTTTTCCACACTATCAGCCCATGCTATCAGAGGGGGGAGCCAGCGCACACTCAGTTCATGCCACTGATGGTGCCATGTCTTATCAGTATTGCCATCGAGGGAGGAATGAGACCAACAAACGTAGACGGCGTAACTCCCTGTCTTCCCTGGTAAGGCTGGGCCTGTAGGTGCCTTGCCAAATGTGGATTTCTGGCTTTAGCCAGTAATGGCGTGGCTGGGATTTGAACAAGTTAATGGTTTGTAGTGTTCATCATCACCCCATGTTAAAGAATGTCTTTCCCACGGTGACGGCTGGACAGAACTTTAGAATGGTGCTCACTTTTTGTTGAGCATGCTCAGAGCCACTGTTGTGCCATTACAATTTCATGCACATTTATTTTTGCACTGGTGTTACATTGCATGAGATTACAAGTATTCAGCTTGGAATTCAGCTTCCTTACAGCTGGTTTAATGATTTGAGTGAATGAATGGTTTGTACTATACGTAGGTGGTGCCTTTGGCCAATCTTATTGTGAAAGAAACTTTGACTGAGGATGACGTGTTGACCTGCCAGAAGACTGTTTACAATCTGGTGGACATGGAGAGAAAGAATGACCCCCTTCCTGTCTCCACTGTGGGAACCAGAGGAAAGGGGCCTAAAAGGTGTGTGTATATTTTTAACTCCAATCTCGCATCACAAAAACATATACTGAAGTATTTGAGTGATTTTGTATGAAAGCTGTATGTTTCATATCATGGTATAATGTTAGACAAGTGGAAGCTATGGTCTATGCGGTCACTGGCACTCATGGTTGCGGTCTGGTTGGTCCTCAGGGATGAGCAATACCGTACCATGTGGAACGAGCTGGAGACGCTGGTGCGGACCCATGTGGGGGGCGGGGAGCGGCACGCCCGTGTGCTGGAGTGTGTCACTGCCTGCCGCAGCAGGCCGCCAGAGGAGGAGGAGCGCAAGAAGAGGGGCAGGAAGAGGGAGGACAAGGAGGAGAAGTCTGAGAGGAATGGAAAAGACATGGAGGCAGAGAAGAATTGGCAAGAGACAGAAAGGTTGCAACAAAAGTGTGCGCTCACACACACACAAACGCACACACAAACAAACACACACACTTGTTAAATACTAAATTAGATTTCCCTGGAGGCTATACATTAACCTTTTTTATTGATTACATTGTTACATTGAAATAGTGAGAGTTATTGTGAGCGTAATTGGCATAGCCGCTAAGTTTGTGTGTGGTTTGTTCTTCTGGCAGGCTTAAGGGAGCACTGGAGCGTGAGAAGGAGGAGCTTGTAGAGTCAGAGGTCATCAAGGACTCCCCCGACTCCCCGGAGCCGCTTAACAAGAAGCCACGTCTGGCTCTGGAGGAGACCCAGCTCCCCGAGAAAGCCAAAGGTACAGTCCAGCCCTGCCAAAAACGGACCCTGTCACAGACGTCCAGTCCATAAATCAGGATGAAAGGAGCAGACCAAGCCTGCCAAAATCCGCAGCCCTGGAACTGAAGCTTGGATTGACTTGAGGCAGCTTGGGAAATGTAGTGAATTGTACTTTGTGAGACTGAAAGCAGGGCACAAATCATACATCAGGGTATATGTTTGAACTAAAAGAGGTCGTGTTTTCTTGGATCAATGAGTGTAATTGATGTGCAAGGCAGGGTTGCTGTAATTTTTATCATTGTAAATGGTTTACTGAACAAGAGCCAAGATAAATATAACTGCAGATCAAGGCTGTCATTACCCAAGATGATTCTCTTCCTAATGAAGCAACTCATTCCCAGACTGGCTAACCAACATACTGACATCCATTATAGCCATCAGTTCCATCTCTGTGCCTAATCAGATTTAAAATTATACAAGTCTAATTTGTGAGGTAATTGTTGTGACACAGGAGGATTAGTAGATAAGTACATTAAATGTTATAAAGTACAAGCAATTATCATATGAACAGTAGATTTGTTCTTGTCATCTATTAGAGGGAAAAAAGGGCAGTGTAGATTGGGCTCATCCGTAGGGCTCTTAGGCAGAGATAAGGCTATTCGGCTGCTGGGTCAGGGCCAACTGCCAGAGGAATATTCTTTCTTAGTTTGTTTGTATTCTTTCATAAATTGTTTTCTAAATAATTTGTGAAAAATGTTTGGTTTATTTCCAAGATATGTATAAAAAAATTAGCTTCCTGGATGAAGAACCTTGGCATAGATCCGAGTGGTGCGTGATACAAGTTGGCACTGATTGATCTTTGATGCAGCTGAATTCTGGGAAATCAGTTCTCCCGCCTCTTGTCCATCTAGGCCCTGTCTCACTGCTCACGCTGTGGACAAACAGAGTTAACACAGCCAACTCAAGGAAGCACCAGGAGTTTGCAGGGCGGATCAGCTCTGTCAACAACAAAGCAGAGCTTTATCAACACCTAAAAGATGACAATGGGTCTGTATTTCCTTCACTTTATAACTTCAATAAGTTCTGCTTTTTTTCCCATTTGAATGCTTTGTTCTTGTTCTCTTTGCCACTGCCATACAAAACACCATGAATGTATTGCTAGAAAATCTTGAAGATCCATTTGTCAGTTTCAGTGGCTGTTGGTTGATATAACTGATGTCACTCTTTGTCTTTTGCTGGCAGAATGGAGACTCATGAGAACGGGAAAGCTAACAGATGATTCCAGTCTGCACTGAATTGCCTTTTCCTTTGGAACCACCGCTTGGAAAACTGCCTCGGTATAATTGTACAGGAAAATATTTTACTATGAAATGAGTGTTGCTGGATGCTTCTCCTCCTTACTTTTTATCTTCATGTGCGATACAGAGCGTGAGTGTGTCAGCAAGATTGAACGATAGCTTTTTAAAATCTGTTTTTTTTACACGCTTATGTTTATACTGATGAGTTTCAATATACTGAGAAGAAATAAAAATGCTGTCTGTGGCCTCTGTGACTTAAGTCAGTTTATTCCTTCCCTGTGTTCTATTTACCTGTTTTTCTGTGTCACTATGACTGATGAGGGCAAGTGTCCTGAGACTAAATTCCTGGGCTTTAATGCAGTAAAAAGGTGATGATGTTGAAGGCTGTGAGTATAGCCTACTTACACCTTTGACTGTGGATTTTCTTTACCCTCTAGTGGTGGATAATGGGATTTCTACTCATGCTTGGAAAAAATGATTTTAATTTAATGTGACCAAGTCACACACTTAAATCAATGTTCATTAAAGACCTTGTTTTATCAGTTTCTCAGACCTTGAAGGGTATACTTTTTTCTGTTTTTATTTGGTATCAGAATAGGCCTGACAGTGTTTACATAAGCACTGTATCCTCAAAGAGGTTAGATCCATATAATGAGGCCATTACATCTGTCAAATGTCAAACCCAGTGAAAGTTGATAGTACAAAAAGCAGCCAGTATAACCTGCTGGTGCAGTCCATTGTGGCTGCCTGGTGTTACAGGCTGGGAAGTATGTACTGCAGCCTCTGAGCAGCTCAGCATGTGTTTTTATGAAGTCTTTGGGCGTCACTCACTGCTCCTCCAGTGGGTGTATCCCTAACAATATTCAGAAAGACAATTGTCCTTGAATAGGACTGACCAGCAACGCTTTGTCACTGCTTCTGTTCTGAGTAGGCTTTTGTAGTTGTGTGTTTGGCTATCTCTCCTATCCATGTGTTGTACTGAATGACAATGGGAGTCTTTGAATGCATGATCCTATGCTGCTTGTGAAACTGCATTGTTTTCGAAGTTCCAAAGACTTGCGTCATGGATTGTGGGTAAGATGAGCTTGAGTGGCATGTACATCAGTGAACAGTGTCCGGGGTCTACAAGAGGAATGGGACAGGATTCAACAAGATGGTACCTGAAACAAAAAGCATCTGCCACATTACTTATTTTAATGGTTACACATGCCTTGGCACAGTATACTCCTAACCCACAGCTCCTTTGATGACTAATGTTGCTCAGTGTAGTTGCCAATGTCATATCCCTTCCATAATATTGAAGTACTTTTACAATATGTACAAGATTGCTGGCAGTAAATTAATTTATAGTCTTTATAAATACAGTGTATTTGCTGTTTGAAGAGCTGTCTTTGAAATGGCGAGATTACGGATTGAAGATCATGAACTGAGTGGTCCGAAAACAGTTGGAGAACCAGCTGGACCACATTGTTCAAGAGCCAAACTTTAAATTCCGTATTTGCTAGTGGGAGTTTTGTGTTGCGTGCCTTTGTTTTTGTGGCAGTCCGTAGAATAGGGGGGTGGGAGTTGGTAGCGTGGTGGAGGCTGGAGGGGCACGCTTGTTTGCTGAGGTCTCGTATGCAGATGGTTGTTGTGGGTTGGGGCTGTGGTTAAGGTTTCTTCCTGTGGTAAGGGAGTCAGGTTAAACCATAGCTGTGGTGGAGGTGGGGGAACCTCCTCCTCAAAAAGTGGGGGTAGCCTGGGCTTTAGGGCCCGCCTCTCCGGGGGTCGGGTGGGGTATACCTCTGATGGGCGCAGGGACAGTGTCCTATACCTCCTGCAGGAGCGCAAGACAGCTATCAAAAGGATGGCCAGCAAAAACAAGCCACAGATGATTAGCAGGGCTATTAGGAGCCTAGCAGTCCAGGGATAGATCTCAGACTGTGGGGTGATGATAGTGGTGGCAGGAGCAGGAAGTGTTGCTGTAGAAGTTCCAGGGAGGCAGACTCCCCCCAGTGTAAGTTCTCCCACCTTGGTTATGAGAAATTCAGGGAGCATGGCCTGGACAAAGGAAGGGTCCACATGTCCATCCTCTGTCCTCATCCCTGCCAACATGCTCTGGATCTGGTGCTCTGGGCACCAGCCTTTGGTCCTGCTGCCAGGTTGGCACAAAGTGAAGTTGTACCAGGCCACTACAGTAGAGCCTGCACTCAGGGACAGCAGGGCCAGGTGGTTGGCATTGGAATCATTGAAAAAATAGGCCAGCTTCTCCAGAAACAACTCAATCCTGTGTCGCTCACGGAGGAAGGAGTGCAGGCTGTTCTGAGTGGTGAGGACATAGATATGACAGGGTTCCTGGGAGGTGCGGTGGACTTCGAAGACTAATGGAAGCTGAGCGGTGAGGCCCCCACTGTCCTGGGCCAGGAGGAGGAGCTGCTGGGGAGAAAACTGCAGGTCAGAGTCCAGTGGCACTCCATGCAACAGCTGGAGCCTCTGGTCTAGCCTGATCCAGGATGCGGGACCAAAGGGAGATCCATCAAGAGGAGAGATATCCAGAGTCAACTTGTTTGTTTCCCCATCCTCTGGGTCCAAGAATGTTCTGGTTGGTATGGAGAAGTGGAACGGGATCCCAACAGTGGCTTCCAGAAGTGGGATAGACTGTAGAACCGTTGGAGGGTGATTTGAGGGCCCTGAAAATGAGCCAAGCTGTTAATATCCTTATGCAAATACTAATATAACTAATGCACACATGAAAGAGCAAGTCAAACAGAGATGTCTGCATGCAGTTGACAAGGAGACTTTGGTAGTGTTCTCTGTTGTTTTGTTTTGTGTGGGTCTCATCTTTGAGTGTGGACCTCGATACCTTTTTCAAATCATTTGACTAAAATACAATGTGAAATAGGAAAGACAAAATCCATCTAAAATGCGAGGTTATTCATGCTTTAAAAAGTATGCATCATTTAATGGTTATTGTGCTGACTTTACCTGTTGAGATTGTTGAAGATGAGGCTGTCTGAGCAATAGACTGCCTTTTTGATGATTCAAGGGTTATTGTAAGCCCATTGGTCTGTGCTGAAACAGATGTACCATCAAAATCCCCAGGAACAAGAGATTCAGAGGGGGTCACAACAGAGACTGGAACAATGAGAGACGAGCACAATGTGTGGTGTTGGTGTACAATGACTGGTGTCTCTGAGTGAGTCATAGTCTGAGTAAAGGCTAAAGCAGGAAGTGGTGACAATGACACGATTGAGGTATACTCTGATCTATCACCCTTCTGCAGATGTGTAGCAGGGATGACAGCAGTTGATTCTTTTTCTTGGGGCTTGCTTGAGAGCAGCGTTGTAGACAAAATGTCTTCTGTTTGTAAGGAAGTGAGCAGCAAGGAAGGCAGAACAGTCAAGGTTGGTGGAGTACCCAGTTCTGTTATGGCCATTGTGGGTTTAAGGTCAAGTGTTAGGAGGTTGTTCAGTGACTGTGAAAGAGAAAGCCTTGGCGTTCGAGATGGCACTATATTTTGCAGGGCTGAGGATGGAGTGACAGGTTGACCAGTGGCCATGGCATCTGTGATAACTCCCTCTGAATGCAGTGGTACATCTATAAGATGAGATATGTCAGACAGTAGGGTAACAGTCTCTGAAATAAAGGACTGTATGTCATCTCCCATTGTGTCCACTGGACTAAACCAAGCTATAGGTGAAGTGACATTCCCCTCATCTTTGGTTGTTTCAATTAAAGAATAGGAGGGGTCCACACTGTGAGACCTGATGGTCAACTGGTTAGAAAATTCTCCTGTAAGGGTTTTAAGGTCCTCTGTATTCATTACAGCTGTTGGCAACCAGATTTGTGGGGTAATTAAATGTGACCTTGTGAAGAGAGGGTATGGCATAAATATGGATGTTGTTAACAGAGGTGTCTCCATAAGGGACACCAGCACTGTATGCTGACCATCCCCCAGACTAGAATATTTTGAAGATCCCACCATGGCTGTGGCTTCCTCTGAATATGTGGGCCATAAGGGATGGGTGTCTCCTCTGAGACTGGATAGCATGAGGTCAGCAGTGTCCTGCTGAGGAGAAGGTGGTGTGGTACTATAAGGTGCTTGTAAAATCATGTGGGGCATGTCTGGCCCCCTTGTGCTGTGGTATGTTTTGAGTGTAACTTCACTGCTATGGGGCCAAGTGTATGAGTCTTCACCTCTGCTGGGCAGAGCAGTGGGCTCTGTTTGTAATGTCAATGCACTGGAGATGACCCACTCCCCGGAACTCTGTGGCAGTGCAATTGAAAGAGGGTGAACATCCAAAGATTGCAGGGGATGGATGGATGTTACCACTGTCACATGTCTCAGAGCTGTGACTTGTGTTGATATTTGCACTGAACCTAAGGGCAGCATTGTGTCAATCTGCCCCGTATATGGAGTGGTTGGTGAAATGAACAATGTGGCAGGTGATAAAAAGTATAGATCAGATGCTTTGCTCAGAACCTGTGATGAGGTAATGGTTGAGGAGTAATCTAAGAGAGCTGTTTCCCTGTTTGTTTTCCCTGGGATAGTAGCTGAAACGGTTTCAGTTATCATGTTTCCTGTCATATGAGAGCTTGTAACAGGACTATGATGAAGAGTAGAGAGTAGTGTAGTTTCTGTAATGGTGTTATCTGACCATGCTGGAGTCATTGCTACTTGTCTTGTGCTTCCTGTTACTAAATTTGTCACTGAGGTCCCTTGTCTGAGCTGTGAATAAGAGGCAAAAGAGCTTTCCAGCATAAATGGAGCAGACATTTTTGTGTTGATCAATTCTGACTGCAAATTCATAGATGTCTTCTGCTGAAATTGTGAAGCTGTTGTCATAAAGGTCTGAATTCCAGGCTGTGACAATGAGGTCATCGAGGCCTGTAGATCAAACCATGAAGATGAATCCAAATAAATATCCAAGAGAGAGTGTGATGTCACAGACATTGGCAGTTCAAGCTCTGGTGATGATGTCACTAAACTCTCCAGGGAGTAGGTCTCCAGTTCAAACTGTGAAGATAAGACCTCTAAGGTAGTCTGTGATGTCATTGTGCCTGGCTGTCCAATCTGTGCAAAAGCTGTCGTGTAATCTCCAAAGTCTGATTGGCCAGGTGATTTTAGGAACAGAGATGAATGAGACGAAAGAGTGTCTGTTGGAGACCCTGAAGTAGTGTGCTGCACATTCAGGCTGAGTCTGGCAGATGGCCCCATTTCTGGATAAGAGAAACAAAGACTCACATTAGCATCAAAGCAAATGGGGCTAAATTGTGAAACAGTAGCAATAATATGATTTAATGGAATGTCAGACATAAAAAAACACATACCTGTCATATTAATAGAGTGCTCTGACTGCTCTGTCTCCAAAGTTGGAGTAATTACAGACCACATAAACATAACACTGCTCCCTGCAAATGATGTGCTTCTCTGAGGGCTCATATCATACACAGTGTTCATGAGTGGAGGACCAGCGGTTAGAAGTTGACAGTAGACCCATGCTGGAGATGCTAAGAGAGTACATTAACACTGTTGGAAAGACACTGTCAGACACTGAAGTCTCTTTAGCAGACAAAGCAAGAGTAGACAAAGACAGTGTAGTCAAGGACCTTAATGCTTCTCTTGAATTCAGAAAAGAAGCTGTGGGTTCTATATCTAAGATGGTCAGAAACTCCAGGTTAGTCGAGTAGAGCTTTGTGGTCTGTCCATTAAATACCCTTGGTAAAGAAGTCTCTTTGTGTTTTGACCATCTTAGCTTCTGATCAACAGTCACTGCTAATGTAGGCAAAGGAAGAGGTCTGAAGTGGGAAAACTGTTGAGAAATTTCTGATTTGGTATCAAATATCTCCTGAGTTTTTGTGAATTTTGTGGTGGTTGATTCCCAAACCTCCTGTGAGCTTTGTGTATGTTGCTCCAAATCTGCCATTGAAAAGACAATACTATCTGGGGCTTTTGTTCTTGGGACAACCAATGGATTGACTGTCATTGTTGAATAAAATATATTTCTGCTAGTCAGCATGGACTCCTCAGGATAGCGTTGTGTGGCTTGATATCTGGTAAGTGTTTGCTGATCCTTAATGCTGGAACGATAAGGTGGCAGTATTGGGAAGAATATGACTGAGGCAGTCCTCTGCGAGCTCTCCACTGTGACTTTGGAGGCAAGAGAAGACATTGTGGCTGATGTGCTGGAGTCTACTAGCGCATTCATTGGCCATGTTTTGCTAGTGACATATGATGGATCTGTTGCTGAAGTCTTTGAATCTTTGGCTAAATAGTCTGTGGTATGAAGAAGTGGAAGAGAGTGGTGCAAAGTGATGGGAAAGTCTCCATCTGGGCCTGTAATATCAGGCCACGATTCTGATGAAATGGCAGTGAGCAGATCAATAGTATGACTTAGTGTCTTCCCAGAGGTCAATGAAAACTCTTCTAAATGTCCCTCAACAGTTTTCTGAAAGTCTGTGAGACTTGGCCTCTTTTTGGATGCTGCCACAGTTTCTGGGGATTGCGTGAGCATGGGAACTTGCCAGGTCGTTGTCAGAAGCGCCACAAAAGGAGGTCTCAGAGCGGTTTCCATGACTTGTTTAGGAGGCACAATCATCTGGGTTGGAGTGGGTGTTTGGCAGAGCTGCCTTGGCCTTCTGGCCCTGGTTAGTCTCCCGTGACTGAGCACCCTCCAGCCTCCCACTGGCTTCCCCAGCAGGATGGACAGGCGCCCTGAGTTAGTGCTGTATTGCAGGATCTGGACTAGGTCAGGCAGCATCTCGAATTCTCCACAGCTCACTGTCCACAGGATCTCTGCCCTCGACCCCCACCCATACAGGCCTTCACCATCGCTAACTGGTGCCAATGAGGTGGTGTGGCCACTTGCCAAGATGGTGATGTTCTCTCGCTGCAGGGTGAGCTCATCTCTGAAGGACAGCAGGGTGACCGAGGCAGAGGGGATGTGCAAGTAATCAGCCATGGTGGTGACCAGCTGCAGACGCTCCATAGCGACCAGGCTACCCAGGTCTGCATTGAACTGCAGGCCTGCCATAGTGGCCATCGAACCCACAGGGCAGCCCAAGCTACTCCCACTGTGGGTGGAAAACAACATTGTGAGAGTTGCATTTCTATTTTTGGGCTTGTTACCACCAAAACATGCCAGCTTATTCCTGTGTAAACTATGCAGCATAACAGTACAATCTGAATATTGACAGGGAATGCACTGGAATATGCTGGTTTCCTTTATTTGTGTTTGAGAATGACCTGAAATGGCTCAACTTTACATGTTTCCCTGACATAAAATGTTCAGCAAAAGTCACAAAAACGTGAGCTTGAGATGGTTTATAAAGATGTTCCATGTGTGCACTTTATATTTTAAATACTGGACAATGGGTGTATTTCAAGATGTTACTGATTGATTTGGGAATGTTTGAATTGTGGTTGTGTGGGAGGTTTTTTTTTTACCTCTTTTCTGTGGCCAACACAGATTCTAGGGGCAGGGCCTCTGCACCTGCACTCGTCCCACTGAGAACACGCAAATGAAAGGTGGAGGAAACAGTGGGGGCGACCATGTTGCACCGTCCCACAGCGGTCACCCTGAGAACATACTCCCCACTCTCTTCTCTCAGTGCCAGGCCCTGCAGGGTGCCCGTCTGTGCACTGTAAACCAGCCACCTGGGCAGGCTGCCCACGTCATCAGCCAAAGATACCTAGAAATGCGAACAGTGGGAAAACCCAGACTCTGTAATTAACTATTAATCACAAGTGCTTGTTGATTTTGAGAAATCATAGAACAATGAATGTTTATGAATGGCAGCCAGCCTTAACAACTATATAATATAATGTACATTAAATGTCAATTCTTGGAATGAAAAAAAAGTTAGTACTGGTTTATGAGGAGCGAATTTCTATGCTGTATAGCCACAATAATAAGCATACATAACTGCCTGTGTAAATGGCTACCTAGAAGTACCATGACCACACTTTACTCCTTAAACAGGAAGCTGATTTTGTAGTGTGGTCATGTAGCTTGCTTAACTGAAAACAATTTCAGGCACAGCCTCACTATGGCCGTTTTTAACTTTAAGAGTTTAGATTTAGATGTCTACCTATGTAAGAACTCCTGTATGTGTTTTATTCAACAAGGCATGACACAATTACTTGAAGGAAGGTTCATTCCCTAGCTACATTATTTCTTGCCAGGCTGTATGGAGGCTGTATTTTTGATATATACAAGGGTAGAACTGGAGCTCACCTTAAAGAGATACATTGTAAGTCTGTATAAAGCAATTGATTCCTTACTTGTGAAGGTCATGGAATTCATTTTCCATCAAGTATTCCTTTTAAATAACACAAATCCATTGAAAATAAATAGTTTCTTAAAGTCAAAAGTGTCATTGCTGTCATAAATACTCCTCACCTGATAATGCTGGATGGGCCCCTGGAAAGCCAGTGGTGGGAGGTGGAGGATGAAGGCAGAGCCAGCATGGACCGCTCTATCAGTGAGACCCTGCAGCACTGACACGGAGGGGCAGCGGGAGGGTCTCTCAGGGGCGTGAACCTGCACCGCACCACTCAGCAGCATTAGTGCAAGGGCCAGCAAAACCAGCGACATGGGTGTCCTGCTCCAGCAACACCGGTGTGAGAGGGAGGGAGGCACTAAGCACTGGCAGCCTGCTCGCGTTCATTGACCGCTTTCCACCGCGGGCCAAAATCATGTCCCGTTTAGAATTTCCAAAGATTCAATCCATATTGCTTGCAAACCACCGATCCAATGTATGCCTGAATCTACTATGAGGCAGTCCTTAATGCTGTAAGGAAAGAGAAAACATCAATCGAATGCATCCTGCTGTGGCAGACATGGCTGCCACTGTCAATATGAGACAACTCCTGACCTAAAGATCCCCTCTGGTGTACTTTGGCATGGCAGAGTACCAGTATTATAAACAATTATATCACAGTGAAAGGACAAATTTGCTCCTTCCAGTGTCCTCATGCAGCAGTGGTGTATAGCTTCTGTCTTTGTACCCCTAATCATCTTGCTCTCGCCGTTGCTAGGTGACCAAAAAATGCTACAGGGCCACCTCAAAGGATCCTGTGACAAACCACATCCGTGCTTGACGGGCTTCCTGTGTTGGGAATTACCACAGATATCGCCTGTCCACAATCCCTCAAACTCTCATGTTCCCTCCTTCATTAATTTTAATTATTTTGAGAGTAATGAATAAGTAATTCAAAAAAACATTCTCACAACATGACCAAAACACAAAATGCAACTAAATACTTTTGTTAAATTTTAATTGAAAATATATTTGTGAATGAGCGGTTAGTTAGAAAAAATGAGACAGAGTTAATAATAGAGCTATAAAATGTTAATAAGATGCCAACTGCCACATCAATCATGTTTTAATTGTAGGTATTTAGTATTTAGTATTTCTAAAAGACGCATTCAATGTCTCAAATTTTCTCTCATTGGATTAGGTTTGAGTGGATTAATTCATTCATTTTAACATGTGATGGTGCTCTAAGATCAGACCAAGCACCACCGCTTCAGACGGAGTATTCTTTTTACATTGAATATGTTGTGCTTCAAATGTGTGTAGTTATAAAAGCCCATCCAGTTTGGGTCTTTCAGTATGCCCCCAATAACATCTAGAGATGACCCCCCAAAAAACTGTATAATTAACTCCAGCTTTAGTAAGACACCCGTAGAAGTGACCCCTCCCCCTCAGGCCGGATCAGTGTCCAGGGTTCAGCTTCTCACTGTGCAGCGCAAATGAGCACTGGTGTGGCAGCTCTGCTGTTATATCACTACCACTGCTGCTCACATTAGTAATATTTCACTGGATATCATTCAATACACAGTGAGACGGTCTGCACTCAATGCAAAATTTGGGCAACACTGCACTGAGAAAATTTGCTGTGAACAGCTGATTCAAATACGTTTTCGCGCCCTCTCTTTGTTCTGCATCCACTCCCTGCCTCTGCGATAAGGCTCTCTTACGTTCTTACATCACCATCAGATGCAGGAAGTGGAGCATGGCCCTGGCTGCTACAGATATAAAAGGCTCATTATTCATAATCATAAATCAACATTCCAAATGCGGAACACGGAAGAGTGGGGAATCTATCAATGTCATTATGCGATTAGTTAAGTCAGAGGAACATAATATGCACTCTTTTAAGCGCAGCAAATGTAGCATGACACGATGCACAAGATGATCACTTTAGTAAAATAAATGTTCTGCCTTTTTATTTTTGTATGCTTGTGTAACATTAAAATCATGGGATTTTGCTGGAAATGTAAGTAATTACAGCACAACAAGTAACTATTCAGTCTTGGTACGAGGAAATGTTGGGCGGTTCAGATCCCGCTGTGGATGCTGAACCAGAGCAAAAGATAACATCACAACACCAAATATTCTGAACATTTCCATCAATAACCAATGAATGAAATAACCCAATGAATCTGGATGTAATCAATACCAAACCTATTCACAGTACAATCACAAGACAAAATACATTATATACAAAATACAAAAAATACATTACAAAAATTGGAGGTTGTTTATTATAAATGATGTCAAAATACAATTGAAAGAAATGTACTCATAATTTACATTATTGTCACTTCATTTTTCAGGCTTTTCTCATTTTGTGGCTGCCAACAATCACACACAACAGGAATTACTGTCAAGAGAGCTATTTGGCCTTAGTTGGCCTGCCACTTTTGAAACAGACTTGAACACCAAAACCTTAGGTGAACAACTAGCTTTTGTATTCCCAAATGGCACTCTTTAGCAATCATGCTTAGTAAAATCATGATTGTTTTATGCATTTTTATAAATAGACAATATTGTAGAATATTGGTTTTTCACTTGCCCTTTGGCAAAGACCTTTCAGATTGATTAGGGCAAGGATTTTGGTTTAATGCTCCCCCTTTAACAGGTGTTTGAAATTGATGAGGCCTAATTAGAATGCTACTTCTGGGGTTATACCTGTTTGGTTGGCTGGTGTTGTGCATCTCTGAATTTTGTTATGTATTCAAATTGCCCGAGGAAAGCAAGACTGTCTGGAGCTATAATGAGCTTCCTCTCTGCTCTGAGTGACAGTTTAATCAATGAGCAAAATGCTTGCATTTTGTAATGTTAAATAAACACTACCAAATATTTAGAAAATGAAATATCAACTGACTGTTTGATGCGTAAACTATAGTACTATAGTAAAACTTAAGAGTTAAAGATATTTCACAGCAGAGTATCAATTACATACAAGTGCAATACCCTTTTAAATAAACTGATACTGCAGCCCCTCCCAACACAACCAGCACAGCGCTGAGGGGCCTTCACAGTGCTCATTCAGTGACAGCTCTGATTGTCTAACAGTGATGATACAGTCAGAGTTGTTTTTATATGCATAGATATTATTATTATTATTATTATTATTATTATTATGAACATTGGTTCTGCAAGCTTTTGAAGATGTATAGCATTGTTGTCTATTAGACATTTTCAGATACTCACAGTGCACAAAATCATTGATTTAAGACACTTAGTTTTTGGTTTAACTTTCAACCACCATACATGGTCATATTTTAACTTCATTATATTTTCATATAGGTGAGTAAAATATAGCTGTAATATGATTTGTGGGCATCACTTGCACAAAAGATGAACAAGTGAGAGTAAGAAGGACTGTATACCTCTCATATTTCTTAGCCTTTGTTTTTTATTCTAGATCAGTTGGGTTACTGGATTGAATCTTACATCTATCAAATGTAAAAAAACTCACTAATTGTTCTGAGCATGGTATGAGAATAATGACCTATGTGGTTAGTGTCAAGTATAATAATGTAAATGACATGCTCACAATTTCATTTAACGTAAACATTTAAATGAATGAAACATTTGTGATATATCTCTTACAAATCTTTATGCAAATCTATTAATCTGTATCTGAATATTTGAAACCTTTGTATTGTATGTTTGTCTTTGTGTATACAAAGTCCCTATTCCTGTTTCTTTGTTTTAACACATGATATATTGCTTTTTATCAAATGTTATTTTGCTTTTGTATAATGTTTTCTTGGCTTTGTTATTTAAAGCAAATATGAAAGCAAAAGAGTCATAATACGAATAAAACTAATAATCACTGTGCGACTCTGTTTAGTAAACACTGCGCACAGAGAAAAAGACATATTTCTGTGAATAGATTTCTCGTAGTATGCAGACTACGAAAGCACCGGTACATTTTGGGTTTAGAATCTTTTAACTATATATTCAAGTACATGTAGGGTTCCTCGGCAGTTCAGAGTAACTTCCTACACTACACGGGATAGGTTCATTTAACCCGGGCGAAGCAGTCTCCTCCCAGCGCGTACATGAAGTGACCGAATCATGCCTGTGTGTTTAAGGCTCAGGAAGGTGTAGGGTGCATGGATTGACACGATATTTGTCACAGACTTATCGAAGTCCTCAGTCCTCGCTCAGTTACGGTATCGTTTTGGCTGCGGCATTCACGAAACATGCTTTTCCGTTTCGGAGGTTCACTTTTCTGAACTTCAGGGAGTAGCTCTGAAGGCAAAGTATATCCAAGATACGCTGCAACGATTCTGTACGGTCAGCTTTGCCAAGCTGAATGCCTTACAGAGACTTTATGTGCCTCTTCAGCCTGGGAGTAAAACTGGATATTTAATTTGACAAAACATGTCTGATCACAGATCCAGCTTTCTTCACATCGGTGACATAGTTTCCCTTTACGCGGAAGGAACGGTTAATGGCTTCATTAGCACTTTGGGGTGAGTATTTTTCGTTGGGTAATTAGAGAAACAATGCTGTTTTCTGAAAGCGTTTGTCTCTGGCTCAAGTAACACACTGGTTCAAGAGTCTAATCGAAGCACATAAACGAAGTTTCATTTTCAGTCAGACAGCAGAGTCACGGAGTGTGTTGCAGAAAGTAGGAAGTAATTTAAAGTTGGAGAAAGGCCTTTGGTTGTCAACTGCGATGAAGTGGGAAATTCTACCGAGTTAGGGGTAAACAGGTAGCGTTTTATGTAAACCACCCAGCTAACTGGAATGCAAAGCCTGCAGTGAATATAACCTCAGTGTGTAAACATTTCAATTTGCATAAGCAAATGCTTTTAGTTGTCCATTAACTAAATTTCACAGGGCCTTAAGTTCCATCATCTCTTAGCAACAAACAATTGTCCAAAGCACCAATGGCTATTACAAATCACACAGTACTTATTTTGACTCGTTGGAAACAGCATGTCAAATTAAGACCCATGAGACTGGCTTAGCTGCACAGGTAACGCCCTGTACTGTCCCCTAATGCTTTATTAGAAAATGGCAAGATTTAGGATTACTTTGTTAATCCAGACTATAGCTACCAATTATTTGACAGTAGGATGTAACAAATTTGTTAGAAGTACAGTAAACCAACTAATTAAGATAGACATCGGCGACATGGATGGACGTTGTTTTAGAGTTTAACGTGAAACCACTTGGAAATCAATGCAAAGAAACGAGGGATGTCAAGGATTAACCGGAAAAACAAGAAAGCCAGCGGCCCCCAACTCTCGCCTTGCAGATCCATCTTGTATGAAGTCTTTCGCTCTAACTGAGCGAAAGAAATTCGCTTTGATAGAGATGTCGATCGACGAGTTATCTGGATTGGGTTTACCTTGGGAAGTTGCCACATAGACCTGCCCATTTTTAAAATGTGTCACATGCTTTTAGAGGGAGGCGTGAAGGTATTTTCACATTATAATTATTCATTTGTGTAATGGGCTTCTACACATTTGTAATTCAGAATAGTATTGAATTCATTTAAAATAGTAATTCGTGATTCAGTTCAATACTTTCAACTGGAACAGGACGAATAATGTAATGCAAGATATTTACCTGTGTCTCTTTCATAATGAACTTCAGTTTGTTTTTACTTCACTTCTTTTTTTAGTCAGTTATCGTTTTCATTATTGACACTGCAGGTAACATGTACATCTGTTCAGGAAAACAGAGAAGTATGTACACTTCTGTTATTGCAGCAACCTTTTTTTAAAGGCAAGCACATATCTTAAACTTATTGCAAAACTGGGAAGGACATATCAAGTTAAATGCACATAGACCATCAGTGATTGTTGCTTTAATGCCAGTTTCTCAGCACTTGTTTGGCATTAACTTTAGAAATACTGATACAGAAAGACTGAAGAACTGATAGATCAAACCACAGGTTTATCAAGGTATTTACAGCAAATAACTTCAGTTGGCCCCAGCAAACATTTAGGGAACACTAATGGATTGTTTCATTTGCCCATAAGAGTGTTTAAGTTTACCCTAAAATTGTGATGATTAATATAAATGTTGAATGCTTGATTATCATCCGTTCCGTTATCAAAACTACTCTGTATGAATTTGCATAAATTTGTATGCATCTCTTTCCTCATGGTTTTGGATTCTTTTGTTAAATAAATTTACAAGCAAAATATTAATGAAAAATTTACATTGTTACAAAAGGTAATTGCACCACCTTGTTCAAGATATGTTCAGCTATTGCAATCTTCATATTTAGGCTATGTGCAGATATTAATAACATTCTCATGAACCGATATCCTTTAGAAATGAAGGTGTGGGTGTGTGGACTTCTTTCCTGGAAACAATCCTTATATTGAAGGTGTTTGACATTGCACAATACCTTACAAAATAAATTGTGTAAGTTTCTACTTATTGCGCTGTATGCCAATGCCTCTGCAGATGTAGGTGGGTGCAGCATTTGAAAGTGTAGTCCTCACCTTGTCTTGGTATTGGGCATGCCTGTTTGGGTCCAGTCCTCGTCGATGCAAATGTGTCCAGGGTTATCATTGGCCAAATGCAAAGCACATGTGCTCAGACCTGGCTTTTGAAGGACAAGCCTGTCTGTAACTGATTAACTTTGGTGTGGAACTGAGCTGTGGCCTGTCTTATCTCAAATCGAGGTGTAGCGCACTTGAATCATTGGACAATTCCAGTTTAGAATCATATACAAAAGAAGCCATTTCAAGTGATCATTCAGCCAATTTGATTCAGAAATGATGAAATATTGTTTCTTTCAGTCACCACTTGATTGTATTTATACTTTATGAATCATATTCATACTTGATGAAAGCTTCAAACTCCATGCACCCGCCAAACCTTTCCAGCTGAGGATTCACAATCAGTAAGGACATCAAAACAGCTGATACTAATGATTAATCAATGATCAGTAATAATGATAAAAGGTAATGATGAACTGAATGATACTTTTGCAAAATGTAGTCATTCTTATAATTCTGTGGGTATACATGAAAGCCCTACACCAAATACTGGCTGTATGTAAATACTATTCTTAACAGGGAAACTGGTGCAGAGAGGCTTATTGTGAAGTCATTGAAAGATAGGTAAGAGCTGAGCAACTACCTGCATTGCTAGGAAAAGCTCACAGGCACATGTAGCTAAAATTATATGTTGCAGACAAACCTTTCCTGACCTGAGCGCCCATTAAAGAGCTTGCTGAAGTGCTCTTTCTGTGTGTCGTAACATTCCCCATGGTGCATAAACGTACTCACAGGACTGCCTGCTGTGTAGCATCCTTTCAAGGATGCATGTCTTTGGCTGTTGTGTCACCGTAGGAGGGTTTGCCTCGTCCCATCATAAAAGAGGGATGAGCAGGTACAGCACTATGCCTGCGTCAGCTCAGATCGTAGAGCTGCCCTGTATAGCACAGTGACAGTGCAGCTCAAAAGAAGAGGCAGCTTGGAGCATGCTCTTCAGAAACTCCACGTGCTAGTCTCCACCCATTGACATAACTGCAGATTGACAGAGGAATGTTGAAAAATGGGACAGCCTTATGAATATAATTAGGCATTTTAAGTCAGGATAAAATGTTGAAAGGTTAAAAATCACTTTAACAATGTTGCTGATTATAACTTGAAATGTCACTCAAGCCATTTAAGCTTTCCAGGGCTCTAGAATAGGGGCTTGTGGAATGTGCCAAACTAGTTTTGCAGAGAACTAGAACTCATTTTTACTGGCTGTGGGGAGAGGAACAGTGCTTTTGGTCCTGTCCCGTTGTGGCCGGGAGGGTAACAGCAGCAGTAATTTCCTCTGGGCTACAGTAGCTGTGGATGAGAAACTCTTTGTTGCTTGAAATAATATAACTGTGCAATGTCAGTCTTGCTATGCATTTACTTGTGTGAAATCTGTAATGCACCATAGGCTGAAGTGACTGCAAAAATAAAATGCAGTTGATTTCACTCAATGAAATTTTTACTGTACCAATGAGACTATTTAAGGACGCAAACATAACAGAAAGTCAACCAACAGTTACTGCCTTGTAATGTACACACCTAGTCACTGTAACATGATTTATAAATTTGGCTTCTTTATGAATGAATATCACAGTATGTACGGTAGCACATTAGTTCCTCCATCTTGAAAAAGCGATTCTCACAAAGCGTGTTTGTCCTTCTCTTTCTCTGCCTCGGTCTGCTGCATCACAACAGAGTAATAGAGTTGTAATCGGCCTGTTTGCAGCCTGTAAACTGACCACAATGTTAGTTCATATTTAACATGAGACCTGTGGGAAACCTGCAGAGCATGCTGCACTGCAAGGCAGCACCACTGATCAGCCGGTGTGCTCCCAATGACCTGCCCGTTATTCATTTATGAGCTCGACGGAGAAGTTTATATTCAAGCACTTTCCTGTTTTTCCATTTTTGCACTCAATGCACATCCTATTGGCTTCTATTGTTTCTCGTTTAGATTTCAACTCGATATCATAAGGAAATATTGCATGTGAGGCCAATTAGCGCCAGACAATGCAGGCTTTTGTTTGGCTGCGAAATTGTGTTTCCTGAATGGGCCACTCCCTCGCCTCTTGAAAAGAGTGCTCTGTTTTTTTAACAATTCCTCTTTGATCCGTCTGCTGAAGAATGATCATTCTTACAATATGCAATGACAGTGCAGACAGAAGTTCCAATGATACTAACGTGGCATAGGAATGGGCAGGTCAGGCCGGGTCAGGCAGTCCCTCTTTGCTCTGCAAGGCCTGCAGAAACAGCCTGGGCTTATGTCTGATAAGAAGTTATATTTGTACAGTATTTAAATGTACATCCGGCATGTAAGAGTGTGGTGAAAAGTGGACATGTAAGCTTTGAAAGGTTCTGTTTTGTGTGGATTGCAAGGACAAAATTATCTTAATCTCATGAAAGACAATGATAGGATATCAGAAACTAAACTTCCTGTGCCATAAATATGCCCTGGTTTAAATAGCCTAAACTGTTATGGTCACACTGGCACAGTGCTTTAAACTAGGTAAGCAAAGTTATTGGTTTTTCTGCAGTTGGCTGTATTATTGTTCATTCCTAGGCCTTTATTCATCTGATTGATTTTGAGAGACTGTCTAAAATGTTAAGAGTGGTTGTCTCAGTATCATGGTTTTATGTAATAGTTTCCCTCAATATGTTAAGGGTGTGTTTTGTATGGATTTTAGGTACCGGAAAGCGTACCCAAAAGCCTTCTGTAAAGTGTGATGTATTTTTCAGAATGGTTTATGGACAGCTACTTTTGGTGGGCCGTTCTTTCTGTTTTTAGAGCTTTTATTTCTACGGTTGCCGGAAGAGGTATGGAAGGACTCCTCTTTGAGCCCTTTGAAGCTCTTGTTTGCGGAGACGGTGTACACGTAGGAGAGAGACTCCGTTGCAGCTGCTTCCTGGTACATGGGCCGCCCTTGACCCCGCCAACCTGCGTTGCTGTGTTGCTGAGTCTTTCTCCTGGCTGCTCTTGGCGGCGTGTGGTTGTGCTTCGGATGACAGTTGCTGTTGCGATTTCACAGGAAGTGCCATTTTTAAATGAAAGGGGAAACAAGGGTGTTGGGGACATCTGTTTTTTTCACCGTTATCAGTGAACTTGTACATGAAAAGCCATCTGGAAAATTACGATATTTCACTGTTTTACATTCTGTTTTTTAGAAATGTTTTGGAGGATATTTTCACACAAGTTTGTTCATCTTTATCCTTAACCATTCAGTTCAATCCAGATTTTATTTATTTATTTGATCTTTGACACAGAGCTAATGAGTTTTTCGTAAAGCTGTCACTGAAAAGTGTTTCTCGTTTTTGAGCTCATGCTCGTGTTTGGTTTCTTTGGTTAGCTGAACCTGCATTTCTGTTAATAGGACATACTACTACATGTCTGGTAATAGGACATGTCAGTGAGCAACATGGGCAACATGTCCTAGATCCATAGCTTTGTCAGAAGGTAGCCCCTGTAAAGTATAATTAGTTACAGTAGTGCAGTTGACATTGTGTCATATATTGACCAGCAGAAAACGGTATATCAACAGGCTTCAGAATGCAACAGGTCTCCTTCCAAATCTACCAAACTCCACTGGGAGTGGCTCTGATCATCTTAAGGTTTCAACGTTTCAAACTACATGTCTATGGACAGAATGCCTGTGTCAACATATTCTCAAGGTACAATCTGCCTAGGCTAGGCTAGCCTGTTTATAGGAAGGAAGAGTGCATGAAAGGTTTATGTGGGTTAGCTGTTGTGCATTGAGTTTTCACTTGCTTTGGAGCAAGAGTGATTAGGCAGAAAAGGAGGAAGATGGGTTTTCAGCAAGGGAGAATGCTGAGTGAACATATACTTATTTACAAAAATGTTACTGAAAGCTAAATATAATTTCCCATACAAAAGATGGTGATATAACTTTACTGGAATACATTGCATAACTAATTTGATATCAGAATGCATTTTTTAGTTGAGGGTAGAAAACTAACCGTCTCTTGCAGAAGCACAGTGCTTTTCATGTGCCAGCTGCCAATTTTTGCGTTTAAAGAACCTTCATCCCTCTGAAGGTCCATTTTGGCACATGTGATGTATTCGAACCACTGTAATTCTGCCAGATGCAATGAAGTTTGTCTCTGACCCTTATTGCTTACTTTCTTTTTATGCCCATATTTGCAATAAGGTGCCATATTTAGGGTTGTGCTCTTATAAAACGGGAAAAAAATCTGGTGTATTGATTCTAAAAACATAGCTTGTGATATTCAATTAAAATAGCCTTGTCAATGGGCCATGCATATCTGGTGATCTTTCTGTGAATCTGGCGTTTGCATCACTCGGCTGTGTGTGCGTGTGTGCGTGTGTGCGTAGGCATGGGACCGGGCTGCTCATGTCTTTTGTAAAGCATTAAACTATGAGTGAACTGATTGGTGAGGAGTTTCTGTGGTCCTGTTCAGGAAGTAAGTTCTGAGAAAAACCAGCCGCTGTTCATTGTTGGATGCAGTTTATTAGATAACGCTGAGGAAATCCCAATCTGCAGCAGAACATTTGTGATGGCCCGGTCTGATATCTCAACATGATTACAGCTGTAAATGATGCGATGTCAAAAATGGTAACATCACAGTGTGATGTGTATTGTTTTATTCCACTGATAATCTGAATTTCATATACTTGGAAAGTGTTCTTTTTTAGTCTTTATAGAAGTTATTTACAAAGATGTCTTTATCTTTTAGTAGGTCTGTTACTCAACTTTTCATTTAACTTGAAAAGCCACCAAAGCAAAACACCACTCATATCTCTCATTTTTGGAGTGCCGTTTCAGTTTTTTTGACGGCAAAATGAAGCCTCCCTTCCGTTTCAATGTAATTCTCTTGTGAGCACTTTGCAAAGCAGGATTTCTCGATTCACCAGCTAATTTTTAAAAAATGTTTTTATTTAAGTTCTAAAATTGAGAATTTTTAATGCAGATCCAACTTTTTTGAAAAAAAAAAAAAAAAAAACATCTGCAAATGTGAAATGGGGCATGCAGTAATCTTGCTTTGTCACATAATTTGTGGGTGTGATTTCACTGTGTCTGTGCAGCTCTGAACCTTGTTTACTGAAGCGTTGTTTACACAAAATGTGATACTTAAGTAATATGATTTGATCAAATTAAAATATTATGTAATCTTAATTTTCTAATGCAAAATAAGAGCATCATGTGCATCATGTGAATATAATCATTGATAATGATAATAATAATGGCCAACAATGTTCTACAGATTTCTGTCTTCACCGGTATTGTAGTGCTCAACAGAGTAAATTACATGATGCTTATTATTTGATTGGTGTCCTTTGAAGATGTTTGATAAATATTGAGGAGAAAACCGCAAGCCTCCGGCAATGAGCTCAGTGCTGCTGAGTGAGTGATGAGCACATGTTGTTGTAAGTGAACTTGCATGCAGTGCTTAGCATTGTAGCCAAAGCAGAGTTTGCTGGGAGGCTTTTGTTGAATGTAGGTTAAGTAAAAATGAATTGTCCTCCTGTATATATTTCCTGTTTTTTTGTTTTTGTTAATTGCATGTTGAGGTGACATAGCAGTAACTTGAGAGATACAATTATCTATTTATAATTGAGGAGAAAAAGTGGTATTAAGAGGGAGAGGAATGTACAAACCATTTGATTGTGAACTTACCAACCCCTCTGCTTCATGTCTGCAGGTCAGCAGACACTTATTTCAGCCAGGCGCCTCACTGCTTGCCCCTATTGATCACTGACATGATTGAACCAATTTGGCTCTTGGAATTTTGGTATCTAAACAAGACATGGAAATCCTTGTTGTACAGTCCCTCTGGATCGAAATTGAGTTTGCCTGTGTTAGAAAAAGTTCCAATTTTAACAAAACCCTGACAACCCCCAGGACCAAGGTTCTAGATGGTGCTGATATGTTTACTGTGTTGTGATTGGTCCAAATCCAGGGCAGCATTTCTCTCAGGAAAACTGCTGGTCTCAGTGGTGGTTATAGTTTTACAGGAGGGATATTTGTTGTTTGTTACTTCAGTTAAGTAAGGGTAAACAAAACAACTACAGTAGGCCAATGTTCTATTAATTACAATCATTTTACGCTTTCCTACAATTTTACCCAATAGTTTTTACACACCAGTGTAACACCACAGAGGTTGGAAAATACTCAATGTTTTCTAGTTTGTTTTAGTTAGTTGGATAAAGAAGAATAAGAGGTCACACTGCTTGCAATGATTTTAAAAAAAAATATATCCATGAAAATCATGGTAATGGTGTGTGTCAGGAATTGAACAAAATTCATTCTAAACCTAAGTTAATATGTCTGCGCTCTCTTTTGAGATATCCTTTTCGAACAGTTGTGAATTTTACTGCTTGTTTGCCCACCCAAAAGCACAGATGACAAACAGGTGAAATGTTCACTTCTTCTGGTCTTTCCTTTGTATAATGAGCATAGGCTATAAATTCTGGTTTCCCGACGGATGTCAGTCAGTCCCAAACAACATCATAGTCTGCCGTTTGACATCTGTTGTTTGCCTTTCTGATGCCCAGTGTGCTGCAGGGAGACAATATAGATTCACCCAACTTTAAGCTCAAATCTTGTAACTAAATGGCCAAACTGATCCTAGAGTTGCTTTTGACCTGTCAATATCTATATGTGTGTATATATAAGGGATTATCAACTCCAGGTCCTGAGGGCCACATTGTATGTTGGTATTTGCCCCAGCCACACTCAAATACCTGACGCTATACTCATTATGTCATTTCATGGCAAACAAATGTTCAATCTTGTTTGATTCTTAAATCAAGATAGATGCAGGCCCATACATGTTTCTGATGTCCACCCTGTTTTAGCAGACTTTGTTTTATTTCACAGAAGACTACTGAGATCTACAAATACCTGCAGGAAACTTTGCAGGGCATCACTGCTTCTTTAACCTTTTACAGAGTCCAGATATGTGCTATATGGACTCATTGTGTTTAATATATAAATACAGTGACATGATTTGCTCTGTTTAGGCTGGTGGATGACCGATGTGTGGTTCAGCCAGATGCTGGGACCTGGCCAATCCCCCTAAGAAGTTCAGAGGTAAGTGAGATCCCACATAGATCACTGTGGACTGCCAGTGTGAAAGCATGGAAAGGGTTGGAATAGCGGCCTTTAGTGGCGCTGTGAGAGCAAATTGTTGGAATGATTGAGGAAATGGTAATGAGGAGAGCCCAAGAATAGGAAAAAGCCAGAGAAGGACATTTAAAAAAAATGCTGGTGTTCGCACATTGATGATCTCAAAGAAATGCTGATAGAAATTGTAACTGTGGGTTTTCCTTTTGTTTTTTTGCATGTTGTTCCTTGCTAGCACCTAGACCATTTTTAGGTGTGTGAACATTTATTTTTATAGTGCGGAGAAAATAAAGAAAATACAGGTAGATTGGATAGTAGTATGCTACTAACCAAAAGAAGATTCCAGGTTCCATTTAAGCCACACCAGAAATAAGTAACCATAGTAACCGAAGGGGCAAACCATAGGCCCTCAGATAACCAGCTGCCACTAAGTTCTTTAAGCAACAAACAATTGTGCTTACTTTATGACTGTCTGTACTGTAATTAACAAACTGGTTTAAAGACTGCATTTATTATGGGTCTCCAGCAGGGATTTGGCTGTCTTGACTCCGGCTCTGTGACTGTGTGCTTGGCCTTTGTGTGGAGCTTGGAGAACAGTGACTCAGTTGAAACTTAAGAGGGGGATCCCGGGCCAGGAGACTCCTTAGCTGGCCTTTGTGCTGTGAGGGATTCTCCTGTATTTGATTGCCTCTATTGTCTGATTTCTGCTCCGTTTTGTTGTATTATATAGACTCTTTATCTTGAACTGTAGCATCTAAAAGCTCCTCTGGGGAAATAAAACTGCACTGTAGACATTTATGTTTTGGGATTATTGTATTAACAAGGTATCAGTGCTTTTATCCATCAAATATCCTACAGTAAGGGAGCCAAAAATGTAAAAGACTATTGTTTGAAGGTGACATGGTATTTTTTTGTTTTCAGGTGTGTTGAGTCATGATGTTGTTGTTTTTTTATGGTTATGATGACTGAGCTGGTGATGATGATGATGATGATGATGATGATGATGATGATGATGATGGCAGCATTTACCCTTGGAGTGATGGTGAAGACTGGGTATTAGCTGGCTCACACTGTAGCTGCTGTCATTATGAAGGGTTTCCTGAAGACTAGCTTAGTGGTAATTCAGGATTGAGCTGTATTGTAGCCTGAAGCAGGGCATTGAAGCTGCTCCTGTAGAGACAGGTGGCATTCATCAGGCTGTATTTAGAATGTAAGAAATGTCCTGTGTGCCTGGGTAAGTTGGGCTAGTGAAAGGCCTGGGCGCAGTCCAGAATCCGGTCTGGCTAACGGCAGTGCCTCATGTCCTTGGCTCTGCTGTATTGGTTTTAACAGCTTCCCAAAGCAGCCTGCTCTATCAAAGAAAGCTTTGTGTGAGATTTTATATAGGTATGTTATCTGGCTCCCATCTAGACCTTGAAATGTGGCCATAGTGAAAACCTCTTTCTCATCTTGTTCACATATGGAGCTGTAGGATGGACATACAGACTTGCTGCCATTTCTGGCCACACAGTCTGTCATTTCCTTCTGCAGAGAGACTTGGTGTCTTCCTGCATGCATTCCTAACATGTGTTTCTCTGCAGAGATGTGTCAATTGTGGTTACTTTCACTGACATTTGATATGGCCTTTGTATGACTTTGGTTTTGGTTTTTTAGTCACCAAATTCTTAAAATATTATGGATTCCATCATTTATACAGAGTCAAGTGTCTGACCATGGAATCAAAGCACAAGGCAAGGGCCTTAACTGGACTTTCTGAGCGCCATCAGTTCATGTTTGCCTTTGGACTCCCTAATTCTGCTTCTGTCAACTCTTTATCCCTGATTTCTTGACCCTCATGTTAAAGTACCTGGCTGCCATTGTCAGCCCTTCTCATCTCTCTCTAATGTTTTTGTCAGTTCAGATCACAGACTGGTGTGTGCATTGTGTGAAATTCATACAGCCAGCAGTTGTCTTTTTCTGCTTTGCATTCCATTGTGCAAGCTGAGCTGCGAAAGCATTGCACCAAAGGCTGGGAGTTCTTGCACAGCTGCTGCAGGGTGACTGCAAGTGCCCGAGTGACTGGAGGTGTTACTCTGCTGTCAATGATTTGGCTAGTCATGCATTTTCTGGCACAAGCTCAGGTTAGGAATTCAAACCTGGGAAAACATAGATTAAAAAACAGGTCTTTTAGGTATTTACATATAACTACACCACACCTCTGTGATTCAGAATCAGTTTAGATGTGGTTCTGACAATGTTCCAGAGAACAGAAGTTCAGTAGGTGCACTTTAGTTTTCTATTGTGAATTGTTTTACTTGCTTTTAAAATGTCATATGTAATCACAGGAAATACTGCACAAAATGCAAAGTTAATGTCATGTCAGGCACAGTTTTAAGCCAACACTGCCAGTCTACATTCAGTATGCTAATTGGTCTGTGAAACAGGGAGAGGGTTGTGACAATGCATAAATGGCGATGACATGCAAGTACAAAAAGAATAATTTTGAATTGACTTCCAAATATTGAATTCACCCTATGGCAAATTGCAGTACATGTGTGGATATGCCATTAAGCTAACTGGGTGTTTCTTGCTGTGGACTTGTTTGGGCTCGCTCTGTGAGTGGGAGCTGAATCTTTGATGCAGCTTGTCAAGGTTTCTGCCCACTGCACACACTGTGGCCCCACCCCTCTCCAAGGCCGGATGACCCATAATTCAACATGTTGTTTTAACACCGTATCATGAATCTGTCTTGGAGCAGGGGATGAATTACACAGCATTACACAGCGATGTCCTGCATTATAGTGCATTACACAGGCTGAAACTACCACAAGTTATAAATTTGCCTCTCAAACCAATGCAGCAGTTTACCTGTGGTAATCCTCATTTACATAGAAAACCTGTTATTCTCTGTTTGTAATAAAAAATGCTTTCTTAAATGTGTGGTGTCCCCACAGCCTGAGATGCCCTCTTTATTTCAACAGACTGTCTGTTCAAGGTTTGTCCCATGAACAGATATTCTGCTCAGAAGCAGTACTGGAAGGCCAAGCAAGGAAAGCAGGGCAACAACACAGAGGAAGACCTACTGAAGAAGCTACAGGTGTGTACTGTGTGTCCACTGACCAGTCATAGTCCCCACATAGATATACACTGCATCAGAATCCCCCAGTGTTAGATAAGAAAGGGTTGTTGTCTTATGTAACCAGTTGCCAATCACAGAACCCCCAATGTTCTGTTTAACCAGTATCAACACAGTAGATTGTCTGATTGGTTTAAAAAGATATTTTGACATTAAAGTTTAGTGTATAAATATGCTATGTCATTTACAGTGTGTTAACACATGTGTCCCATCTGGCCAATATTCATATTTTCCCAGCATGCTGCCAAACTGGAACAGAAGCAGAACGATACAGAAAACAAGAAATTGCTGGGAGAGGTGGTCAAGTACAGCAATGTCATCCAGGTAACCCATACCTTTCTGTCTCACCATTAGATAAGTACAGGGATGGTATACCGTCATCAGCTGCTGGGGTGAGGCCAAAGACATGTTCCTATAAGCGTCTGGGAACCAGGGTTGATAGGGCCAATTCAAGGTCACTGTAAGGTCATGGTACCCAACGGCACAGACTTTACATTACTGAACAAATACTCAGTCAGCACAAGCAAGGTTTGGCTGATTGTTTGTGTTTTTTTTTTTTTTGCTTTTTGATTAATGGGTCTCCATTGTGACATCAATACTATTTATTCAAATGATGTGGTCATTCAGTGAATTGGCCTGCAGTAATGCCAGACTTGTCTGTTTACATATAGAACTGCAATGTTGAGATTGTAGTTTGCCATTGAATGAATGATGTATTTAGATGCTTAAGGCAATAATGGCTGGTCTCTGAAAGTTTACATAACCTTAAAATTGTGTGTAATTGGATTGCAATTAGTTACCAACCATACACTAAGTAAACAGCTTATACATGGTTGATTTGCACATGCTTTACTTGTCTAAACAGATGGTTCCAGTCTGTGAGGCAGCTGCCGTTTCACAAAGCAGCTTGGATACCATATTTGACATCTTCACTTTGCATCTTGATGTTGTGCAAGTGATAATTTCAGTGGCCTGTTCTGGACTGATTGGTCAAATAGTTTGTCATCCCATTGAGGCAAAATTTGCAGAATGGCAAAACTCACACTGAATTTGGAACAATGAACTAGAAATAAAAAAAACAGTTTGTACATCATGAAAATCAATGCTCTCATCTCAGTGTACAAATTGCCTATACAGAAATAAACAGAGCCTTCAAGCATCTTATTTCATTCTGCGACAAAACTTTCTGTTAGACATTGAAAAACAAAAAGAACGATTAGATTACACTTGTATGTGGGGTTGTTAATAATCAAAACTTCTGTGGTGAAGCACAGAGCATGTTTTTATTTTATTCCAGACAATGTGAACAAAACAAGCACAAAAACACTGTCCTTTAAAATTCTAACATGTCCATACTCCAGAATCAGAAGCTAAACCAGAATGTGTTCGATTTTTGATCTTCTCTCAGGAGCAGAACATTGTTGATGATGTTATGTTGTTCTGTTTGGTTATGATAAAAATCTCTGAAAAATGTAAATCTACCCGTTGAAAATTTTTATCTGATCAAAATCAGTCTAAATAAAAAAAAATTCTCACACTTTTTTTACAGCCACACTTTTGCCCAGCCCTGAAGCCTTCTGGTGCTGAGCCTTTGACTCTGACTACACCCCCCTCCCTCCATCTGAATGTTATTCAGTTATTTCTCTGTTTTCCCTGTAGTTGCTCCACATCAAAAGCAACAAGTTTCTGACAGTGAACAAGCGGCTCCCGGCGCTGCTGGAGAAGAATGCCATGAGGGTGTCCCTGGACCCAGCAGGAAATGAGGGCTCCTGGTTCTACATCCAGCCCTTCTGGAAGCTACGCAGTGAAGGGGACAATGTAGGCATTACACTGCACTTACAAACACTGCGTAGGCCACTCTTTAGGGGAGAGGACCTGACTGTGTCTGTCAGTGAGGCCTCACGGTCCTGACAAGCCATATCTCATTATTGTGTATGGTACATCTCCTGTGCTTAGCACAAACACCACACTAATCATTTCATTTACTGTATTCAGTCCCTGGAGATTTACAAATCTGTTGTCACTGATTTACACTGTTGGCACATTTTTACTCTGGAATCACTGAACAATTTAGATTTATTCATTAATTTTTTTTACTGTATATCCTGCATACTTGGATGAGTCTGACTGCAGCTACATTTTCATAAAGTTGTGAGATTTGCTCTGATCTGATAATTGGACTGGTCTCTCCTCTTTTCCATAGCTAGTAGGAGGTCACTTTGCAAGGTACTCCAATGCTACACAGTGCATGGACTGAAATGTGTGCCACCTACCTTGGTCTCTGTCTTGCATCTTCTCGTCCATTGTTGAGACTCTGTTAGACAGACACCATAGAGAAGCAGGGGTGTTTCCACCCTTGCATAGGGGTGCACTAACTGAATACTGGCTGCAAGGCTGCCATACAGTGCACTTCTGTTTCCTTCTCACCGTTTTTCTTATATATGAGAAACAAATAGCTAAATATACTTGTGGTAAAATTAGAATTTTTACTTGCTATTCCTGGTCTGCTAAGGCCAAAGGAGGAAGTTTCATTGTTGGAGTATGTTCTTTTATTTTCAGTCCTGAGTGCACTCTGTTGACTTCACTTTTGCCATTGCTGTGTGTTTGCAGTGTCTGTTCAAGTGTGTTAACTCAGAGGATAACTCAGGGGGTGTCTGGCTTGTTATTGAGATTGTGCCTGTGCTGTGTTAACTGATGTAGGGGGGTGGTTATTAGCTGTATGCCTGTGCTGTGTTAACTGATGTAAGGGGGGGTGGTTATTAGCTGTATGCCTGTGCTGTGTTAACTGATGTAAGGGGGTGGTTATTAGCTGTATGCCTGTGCTGTGTTAACTGATGTAAGGGGGTGGTTATTAGCTGTATGCCTGTGCTGTGTTAACTGATGTAGGGGGGGGTGGTTATTAGCTGTATGCCTGTGCTGTGTTAACTGATGTAGGGGGTGGTTATTAGCTGTATGCCTGTGCTGTGTTAACTGATGTAAGGGGGGGGTTATTAGCTGTATGCCTGTGCTGTGTTAACTGATGTAAGGGGGTGGTTATTAGCTGTATGCCTGTGCTGTGTTAACTGATGTAGGGGGGGGTGGTTATTAGCTGTATGCCTGTGCTGTGTTAACTGATGTAAGGGGGTGGTTATTAGCTGTATGCCTGTGCTGTGTTAACTGATGTAAGGGGGGTGGTTATTAGCTGTATGCCTGTGCTGTGTTAACTGATGTGGGGGGGGGTGGTTATTAGCTGTATGCCTGTGCTGTGTTAACTGATGTAAGGGGGTGGTTATTAGCTGTATGCCTGTGCTGTGTTAACTGATTTAAGGGGGTTATTAGCTGTATGCCTGTGCTGTGTTAACTGATGTAAGGGGGGTGGTTATTAGCTGTATGCCTGTGCTGTGTTAACTGATGTAAGGGGGGTGGTTATTAGCTGTATGCCTGTGCTGTGTTAACTGATGTAAGGGGGTGGTTATTAGCTGTATGCCTGTGCTGTGTTAACTGATGTAAGGGGGTGGTTATTAGCTGTATGCCTGTGCTGTGTTAACTGATGTAAGGGGGTGGTTATTAGCTGTATGCCTGTGCTGTGTTAACTGATGTAAGGGGTTGGTTATTAGCTGTATGCCTGTGCTGTGTTAACTGATGTAAGGGGGTGGTTATTAGCTGTATGCCTGTGCTGTGTTAACTGATGTAAGGGGGTGGTTATTAGCTGTATGCCTGTGCTGTGTTAACTGATGTAAGGGGGTTATTAGCTGTATGCCTGTGCTGTGTTAACTGATGTAAGGGGGGGGTTATTAGCTGTATGCCTGTGCTGTGTTAACTGATGTAAGGGGGTGGTTATTAGCTGTATGCCTGTGCTGTGTTAACTGATGTAAGGGGGGTGGTTATTAGCTGTATGCCTGTGCTGTGTTAACTGATGTAAGGGGGTGGTTATTAGCTGTATGCTTGTGCTGTGTTAACTGATGTAAGGGGGGGGTTATTAGCTGTATGCCTGTGCTGTGTTAACTGATGTAAGGGGGTGGTTATTAGCTGTATGCCTATGTTGTGTACCTTCGTCCTGTGTGTCAGTCTGTTCTCATTTCCTCACTGTCGTACTGGTTGGCAGTTCACAGTGATTTGCCCTTGATTTGGTTTTGCATGCAGTTATGTCTGCTCTCTCATTCATTTGGTACTCTGTCACCTCTCATCTACTGTCATGTCTGTCCTCCTGCATTTGATTTGCAGTAATATCCGCTCTCTCTTGCAGTTGATTTGCAGCAGTGTCTGTACTTTCATGTATTTGATGTGCCCTATGCTCCCTCCTTTGTTTAATTTGGTCCGTGCCCTCCTCTGCATGCAATATGTAGTGATGTTAGTGCTCTCCGTTGGGCTGGGGTGCCTTCTGTGTCTGATGGCCGGTGACGTCTCTCTGTTCCCCAGGTGGTGGTGGGGGACAAAGTGGTTCTGATGCCTGTGAACGCAGGGCAGCCTCTCCACGCCAGCAACATCGAGCTGCTGGACAACCCTGGATGCAAGGAGGTGAGCTGCCTTAGAGCTGGTCACCATTACATAGCCCAGCTGCAACTGTTCAGAACTGCAACTGACTTCCACCACTCTCTGCTACACCTGTTTAAGCCTACCTATTTGGAGTGTCATTCAGCTACATGTTTTATAGCCTGCCACAATCAGCTACACCTGTTTAGTGCTTATCTCTCACCTGTATACCTGATGTGGAATTTTCAGCTTCTGAATCCTGAAAGTGACACTCCATAATGTTGATTTAACAGGTCAACGCTGTAAACTGCAACACCAGCTGGAAGGTTGCTCTCTTCATGAAGTTCAGTGATTATAAGGAAGACATTCTGAAAGGAGTAAGTTCACTGTCCCTCCCAATGTAATAGTAGTCTGCAGCCCATAAGCACAGTTGACATTTGTGAGGGATTAGGATTATGGCCGTTTCAGGGTGTGGCCTTTCTCCTAGGGTGATGTGGTCAGACTGTTCCACGCTGAGCAGGAGAAGTTCCTGACATGTGACGAGTACAGGAAGCAGCAGCATATCTTTCTGAGGACCACTCTCCGACAGTCTGCCACCTCCGCCACCAGCTCCAAAGCACTCTGGGAAATAGAGGTGAATCCATCATCATCATTGTATTCATTTTCACTAGGTCTTTGTTTCAAAACTCAGAATATCTAAGACCAAACAAGGACCCCAGTCTCACCTGCACAAGGGGTCCAGAATGAATCCATTGCGTTAGTTAATTTGTGGAATGTGAAATAATTAACACACCTTTAGAAACATTTAAAAGCATGTAGTTGACACTTAAGCTGATATTACACACTTAAGATAGTCAGTTGCAATTTGTAGTTGGCTGTAATTTTTGTGCCGATGTCGTGTTGCAGGTGGTGCACTATGACCCATGTAGAGGGGGAGCTGGCCAGTGGAACAGCCTGTTCCGCTTCAAGCACTTGGCCACGGGGAATTATCTGGCTGCAGAGGTGAGACAGTTTCCACTCAACCCCCACCCCCAACAGCACCACCGTTATAATTGCTCCACCCCCAACAGCACCACCCCTATAATAGCTCCACCCCCTAACTTCACCCCTCCGTTTCCTTTTTCTTATCACAGGGGCTGGAATGCAAAATTATGGTCGACCTGGGATAGTTTTAGCATCCTCCACTTTGTGGAACTTGTCATATTAAATTAATTGTTGCTCATGGGTTCGTTCCCCATTATGTTTAAGCATATCGATGTATGCTTTGTTTGAGGATTTGGTGACTTAGATTTTAGATAATTTATGCATTGTGATATGGTTATTGAAGTATACTGCCCCTGATTAGAAACCAAAGTTTTATGTGCGCAGTACTGGATGCTAAAGCACTCTGATCTTGTGTCTATAACTGGAAGCCTTTGGCTTGTTAATGACCACCCCTCCTCCGGCCACTGCGAGCTCATTGGCCGTCCATCCCCAGTGTGCTAATGTGGATGAACAACACATTGAGAGTACTCACTCAGCCGTTTTCATTAATGGGACCAAATCATGTACTGGAAAACATAATGTTAGATGCTAACATTGTGTGAGCAACTCTGATAATGAGCATGGTCATGGGTTGCACTTTTATAGGGCCTTACAATGATGTCACTGCATTTGAAAGTGAAGGGGATAAGTATATTCAGCCACCACAAATGAGCTGGAATCAGGCTGGGTCATAATACTCCTTTTCCACTATAGACTTGGAACCAGTATAGCTCTGTATACCCCATATTCAGTTTAGAGATAAATCTAGGATCTGCGAAACTCTACGGTACCAAAGAGATGTAACCAGTGTGCCTAGTCGTACAGGCATGTTTAAAGCACCCAAGGAGGTGGGTGCTTTCTGCACACTGGTCAGTAATCCTAGTTAAGTAACTAACAGAACGGTCTTCAGCAAAGGCCCGCAGCAGGTGAAACCACACATACTATCAAACCGAACAGACGCCGAGGCTCCTGCAGTCGGGCAGTAGATGGCAGTGTTCGCATTAGAATACCACCATCCACACGCTGAAGCTAGCGCGCCGCGGCCGGCGCATCGCAGACACCAGCATGTCGCACTGAGCACTTCTGACAGCTGTCATGAGATGCAGATCGTAAGCATGGGTTTTTATCTGCTAACCCGGAGGGGCCGGCAGATTCCTGGCTAGAATAAGCGGCTCTCGTTTTTCCCGGTTTACAGCGCCGCGGGCGTCGGTCCTGTGCCATCGTTGCGCACCCTTGCCGCAGAGCACTCGACAGGAAGTGACTCACTCTGATTGGTGCGAGACTAAGGGTTTTAGTTTGTTTGCAGAAGGGAGGGGAAAAAAAAACACTCGAAACTTGCCGTCCCGATGACTGCGAGTCTGCTCTCATCCTCAGGTGAATCCGGACTTTCGAGTCGACGGTGGGGACTCCCAAGACGGAGTAAGTCTTGCCAGCACTGCCTCTCCCTAACGGTCCCCCTCAGCTGCTGTGAACCTCCCAGCATCCGCAGCAGCAAGCACGCCCCTCTCAATGTCGCTGTCTGTGGAGGCACGGCGACTATCCCAGAAATGCATGCATGCTCACATGCTGATTTCAGGCTGATTAAGGCTGCAGCAGCAGAATCCCTTACACCTGGTAAAAGTGCTGCTCGGGGATTTGAAAATATATGACTTGGCCACATATCCCTGTAGGTGGGCTCATACCCCCACTGACAGACTGCTTTTATTTGCAGCACTTTATCCACATTTTTATTTAGTCACGTGTTTCAGTGCCTCATTACAGTGGTACTGGAGACCAGTCCTGTGGCCGTACCATTCTCTGGGGTGTGGGCCAGAGGTGACACAAAACACTAACCTCATTATTTGACACGTCACAATACGCAGGTCACATTACTTCACAATACAATCTCCAAATAAATCAAACGTATAACAATATGATGAAAAATGGTCCAGTTTATTCAAAGGACACTTGAGGATGAAAACATGAAGTATGAATTGCAGAAACAGTTCATTTTTCAACAATCAGGACAGCCAACTTGCTGGCCATCTAACAGCATATATTTCACAATTTCTGTTAAAAAAGCATGTTCCTTAAAAAAGAAAAAGCAAGGGTCCTGATTTATTTCTGAGACAGAACCACACATATGTATGTACAATGAATGAAATATTAAATATATTTCTCTCTAATGTGTGATCAAATCTGAATCTAGTGTATGGTGCTTGCTATGTGTGTTCTGTGTGATGCATGTATATACACAATATGTCTTGGTGTTGTTTTCAACCTGTCAGCGTACATCACAAAGAAACATCATCTCAAACCATTTATTTCCCTTTGGTTTGTCTTGAGTTTGTGTTACAGATGTGTCGACAGATTACTTATCTGTGCTGTTTGTTTATTGCTTGTTGTTAAACCCTGTTGTGTTATGTCTGAAAGTGGTCTGTGTCATGAAACCGCTTCTCTGTGAAGCAGTAAGGAGAGAGTTACTGCAGCAGTGGCGTCTGACCCCCCCCACCACCCCACCCCACTCCGCCCGTGTGTGTCCTGGGGTCTCCCTGCCAACCGCCCGCCTTCCCACACCTACAGCGCAGGGTTATGTAATCGCACAGACGCGCCCGGCGCTCGCCACCCCGCGCGACGTGCCCTCTCTCTCACCAGCCGCACAGCCGCCGCCGCCGCTGCTGCATTAGTATTCCACCGCAGCCACTGCAGCCCCAGCGCAGACAGCAGCCTTACATAACGTCTGCATCTCAGGGTGCCGGGAGAGAGAGCAGGACGTGCTGTCTGACCCACCAACCAAATGAGTCATGGGAGGGAAGGAGAGAGCGGGAGGAGGAAAGAGAAGAGAAGAGAGGGAGAGGGAGGGAGGCAGGGAGGGAGCTGGGGGGGAGGGGGGGGGGGAGTGGGACGTGCTGTCTGCCCCAGCATCAGGATGAGTCATGAGAGAAAGAGAGAGAGAGACAAAGACAAAGACTGAAAAGTGTGCTAATTTTCAACATTAGTGAGAATAAAAACAAAAATATTGCTAGGAGTCAGACTCGCAGCCCCTCTAGCAGCCGAACGTGTTGCTGGCTGTGAAACACTAAATGACCCCCAACAGATTTTCAATTTCAGGCTTTTAAAATGCATGTAGCTAAAGCTCAGGTAGTTAATAGCAAAACTATAGAAGCGTTGCACAGTGCATAGCTCAGTTTTCACTTCTGTGTGACAGTGTGTGTAAGTGGTTACATATTTCAGCGTTTGTTTATACATTTGTGGTTTTTTAATTGGTCAGTGGGGTGGATGTTCAGTTAACCAATGGGAATGTTTCCTTTGCTAACACAGCATGTTAAATATTTCCTTTGAGTATTTCCTCTCCCAGCACAGCACGTTGTTTTCACTTTTTTATGTTTCAAAATGCTTTTGCTATAAAATTTTGCAAACTTTTCTGGTCTGAACTTCCTGCAGTCTGATCAGTACCAGTACATATCCAAGAACTGCTTTGGTAGCTTTTGACCATACTACTTCTCATGCATCCCACTCTACTGTGGGATTCTTCAGAAGCCATAACTCTTAGCTCATTTGTTAGCAAATCGCATCCTTGGAGGCACTAGGATGTACCAATTCAGGTGTACTACATCTGAGTGAGAAAATAGAGAGGCTCGAAGTGAGGCTGAATGAGAACTAGTGGTGATTAGGGGAGAAGCATGTCTCACTTCCACTAAATGACCTGTAGGTGCTCTCTGAGCAGCTAGGGGGAGCCTTTGCTGTAATAACTTTAGGAACCTCGGTCAACAACAGCCCTCTCAACCCTAGCAGGACAGAGCCGGTGCTGTCCTGCTGCTGTGAACTGATGGTCATAGTTGACTAATAAACAAGCAATTAATTTTGACTCTGGAGCACCCAATTTGCCTTTGTATCCAAACAAACATGCAGAGTGTAATTGATACAAAAAATCCCTGTAGACACACATTACTGTTTACATTTATTCAGAGCAAATGACCGGACAAGTAAAGGCATCAGAACAAAAGTAGACATTAACACCATGGATATTAAGTACAAAGCTGATAGAACTCAGACATTGCATAAGTCAATGAAATTCAGAGTGAAGTACACAGACTCTTGACAAAATGTTCCTAGCCCTGCCTAAATAAGGCAACCTTAAGTGGTTTGAAGTCCCAATGCCCATGACCCTGTGCAGAGTCTGAGTTCAACACTTGATCTAAGGGGTTTTTTTCTGCTTGCATGTGAGTGACAGCCCCCCTCTGTCTCCTTCCTTGGTCTGTGCCCCTTATGCAGGTTGATGGCGACACGCTGGCCTCCAAGAAGAAGCGGCAGGCAGCAGAGAAGATCGCCTACACTTTGGTCTCGGTGCCCCATGGCAACGACATCGCTTCCCTCTTTGAACTGGACGCCACCACCCTACAGAGGGCAGACTGCCTGGTGCCCAGGTCTCCCACCCATCCCTTCCTCTCAGCAATCTGTCACTGTCAGCTCTGGTCACTGTTCTCAAGTCCGCTTAACTAGTAAAAATGGGTGTGCATGCCTGCCTGTTATTAAATGGTGACTTAACGGACTGATGCAGTGGAAGGAAGCTCTTTGACATTCACATCAGTGTGGATGACAGGGAGGGGTGAACAGATATTGTGACTCAGAGAGTGGATAGGCTATAACGCACATAGAGTGTAGGAACACACTGTGACTCAGTGGATTTGCAGAGACTGCAGTAGCTGTAAGGCTCAGTGATTTGCTCAGTAGTGCTGAGCTGGAATACTCAGCCAGTGAGTAAGAATGTAAGGGATAGGATCTGACTCTGGGTCCGTGATCACAGAGAAACTCAGTGTTTTATGTATTGGTCAAATATCTAAACAGCATCACCTCGGAATCATACAAAATGATGAAAAATCTTCTCAGTTGTGATTTAGACTTGTGGAAAGTCTGGGGAAAATCTGCTATACTTTTTCATTCTGCCCTAAACTATCAAATGAATTAACTCTTTATTAGGATGCAGACATATCACATGCATCCCAATGTGGAGTTAACTGACTGGCAGTCCTTTTTCTGCTGTTGAAATGCTTGGGGGTGAACTGGCATTGTTCAGCGCTGGTTTAGGTTGTAAACATTTTGGTAAGCTGTGACACTGGAACCTCCTTTTCTTTATTAGGAATTCATATGTCAGACTGCGGCATCTCTGCACCAACACCTGGGTGACCAGCACCAACTTCCCGATCGACGCAGAGGAAGAGCGGCCAGTGATGCTCAAGGTCTGCCCTGACAACTCCGCTACCCTCTACCCTTCTCCCCCACCATCAGGCTCTGCCCAAATTAGCCATCCGTTTTCCGACATTTATTTTATATATATATATATATATATATATATATGTATGTGTGTGTGTGTGTGTGTGTGTGTTTACTTAAACAGTATGTTTTTATGTACCCACGCTCAGTATGTGACCCTCTGGCATGCTGTCATTAGTCACAGACCTACAGACATCACTCAAGCCCTACAAAACATAATCCATCTTTGTCAAAGAGGCTTGTTTTGCCACAATTCACATGTGTAACATCTGAAGACATGAATCACTATATGGAGTCAGTCGATTTCAAAGAGGACATATTTAAGGCAGATTTGCACAGTAATGGATAGTATTGAGCCAGATTTGTGGGTCACTGGGGCAGTAAGTAACTGCCTACTGACGACATGCCAGAGAAGTGATACTGTATATTGAGCTTACTCCCAACTGCCAGTTCAGAGCCAAGAAACAAGCTAATGTCACTTAGCTGGATGATCAACTGCCTCAATTGATTACGTGTTGAATAACAAAATCAAACATATCCTGGGTCTTACAAGGACCAGGACTGGGTACCAGTAAGAGAAGAATCCTTGTGCTAGTCTCTATATTGTTGTTCTAGTCGCTATGTCCTTGCGCTAATCGCTATATTGATTTTGTACCCATGGCTTCTGCAGATTGGGACCTGCCCTACAAAAGAAGACAAAGAAGCCTTTGCCATTGTCTCTGTGCCGCTGTCAGAGGTCAGAGACCTGGACTTCGCCAATGACGCTAACAAAGTCCTGGAGTCCACAGTACGGAAGCTGCAGTACGGCAACATCGCCCAGAACGAGAGGAGGTAACCTTGGTGACTTGCGTCATCCATCCATTCAGGCTAATGTTATTTCAGTTAATGGGACATTCACACTGCAGTGGTGGAAAGAGCCCATTCAGTTAATGTCACATTCACACTGTAGCACAGGAAACTGCTCATTATGCGAACGACACGCCCTACCTGCATGGAGGCAGCCAGTCTGTTTAATCAACAGCTCATTCACATTGCACTATGGGAGAAGTCTCATCCAGTTTCATAATTATTGATTTTAAAGTTGGAGAGTAAGTCTAGAAGGTTTGAAAATGCAGATTCTTCTCTCTAATTGGAGTTGGTCATGAGATGAGGGTGTGAGTTTGTCGTTTACCTCACATGCATTTTACAGTATGTACACAGTGCATTGATTCACACACTTTTGGTCCTGTAACCCTGATAGATTTGTCACCAAGCTCCTGGAGGATCTCATCTTCTTTGTGTCGGACGTTCCAAACAACGGGCAGGATGTCCTGTCTGTGGTCATTACCAAGCCCAACCGCGAGAGGCAAAAACTCATGCGTGAGCAGAACATCCTGGCACAGGTGAGCTCAAATGGACACTGTCAATTCATAGTAACATATACATGGATGGAATTTGTGTAGAACCTTCTATCTCTGATTTTGATTACCATTAACCTTACCATGCATCAGCTTAGGTGCTGAGGGAGGTAGTGATGAAGCCAGTTAAGCTGGGGAGTGATCAGATGGTCACATTGGGAGTTGCTGGTTAGGGTTTGGGCCAGGGCACTGTGCTGCTGGCTGTGATCCTCTGATCAAGTGCCTTGACTCGCTGAGCAAATTGTCCATTTGTATTTTGCCATATGTGGCCAATTATTAAACAGCCATTGAAAATTCCAGTTTTTTGTTATAGTTCAAAATGTTGTTCTCAATGTAGTACACAGGAATGTACTACAAGAAAGTAAGAAACTTTAGGCTTGAGAGGCCTTTTCAACTTGACAAAATCAATCATGCTATCTCTATTTTAGATTTCACATTCATCCCATTTTGTGTTCCAATTGTAATGGGCTATTCTCGAATGATTTCTGAGACAGGTTTCTCAAGTCCATCAGCAAGAGCGCTGGAATAACAGTGCCTCATACCTCCTGAAGCATTCCAGCATTCCATTCCCTGTGCCCTATTAAGCAAATTCATATTGGTGTCTGTAGCTTTTTTTCTACACTATCTGTATGTATGAATCTGGATTTACATGAAAATACAATGACTACTTCTGCATCCTCCTCCTGAATGGCTTTTTGAAATGACAGCTACAAAAGATAATTGGATTAAGACCGTGTCCTTGCACTTGATCCCTGTGGAGCTCTCTTGATTCGTCTTGACTCTTGTGTGCTGATATGTTCTTTTATGTTCCTCAAGTCTTTGGAGCTGCCATTATTTCCTTTGACTTCATTGAAACGGCACGTTACTGGAACTGTTTCTCTCTTTCCCCCTCATTGAAACACATTTCAAAACAGGAAGGAGGTTCACTGGGAAGTTATTGAAAATACATAGTTAATTTGCAGTGCAGCTTGGGAAAAATGCAGAGCTCAAACTCACGGACGCCTACATGCTATTATGGGCAGCTAGACTATGAGTAACAATTTTACTGTCATTCCAGTCCTTTATTTCCACTCATTAATTGTGCTACAACATGTTGATAAGAGCGGCTGTTGGCCTTGGGGCCTCATTACCTGTGGTAGCTACAGATTCAGGCGTTTTTATCTACCCACACCTTTCACACAAAGCACATTTAAATGAATGTCAGTCAGTGTCCGTGCCTGTAATCGCAACATTAAAAGAACAGAGAGTCTGCAACGTACAATACCTCCACCAGCTATGACCTATGTCTGTGTACTGTACTCTGTAATGGAGAATTAAGTCACTAAAGTAACAGAATACCCCTTTCATGGCAGATTTCCACAGAAAATCTATCTCCTAATATAGTGACACATACAAAATTAAGGAAAAAAACTTTTTTTAAGGGATGCAATCTGACTATCACTCAGATTGCCATAAAAGAAAAGTCAGTGGACAACATAATCATTTTCATGGCCCCTTGCCATGATAAACCTATCTGCCATCTAGGTGTAGATCTCTGCTCAGCCCTGCCAGTGACACAGTCTACAATATTAATAATATTAATCCATATTTCCCTCCATTCTGCCTTAATAAACATTTTCCCTTAAGGTTTTTTTTAATTGTGTCTTCAAAATGTCTAGCCTCCTGTAAGCTCATAAAATTTCCTTTGAACAGAACACCTTAATCCCTTGCAGACATTTCTCAATGTAGCAAAAGCACAGCAGGAGTCGTTTTAAATTAGCTCACTTGTACTACATGTTCTGTATCAATTTTTTATTTTTTTTTGTCTTGAGAACCACATTTTGACATGAAGCGCGGGTATATCATATGTGTTCCCCCTTCAGGCTTCTCTGAATTGCTGGATTGTGTGCTGATCCATCTTCATCAAAAAAGATGATTTACAGATTGTTTTCCACAAACTGGATTTCTGTATGTGTTCCCTTTCATCTTTGTTTATCCACACACTTTAGATACATATTAGGCATTCGTTACACCTCTGATTGCTGCTGTGAACACCTTGCTTTGCTTTTTAAAGAAAGGATTGGGGCTGCTGCGCTGCTCATTGTGTTAAAGCACTGTGTAAGTTTGTGGATGGGCCCAATGGTCTGGTATCAAACCTGGACTGTGCTGGTGCTCTCGATGGCTGGACACCCCACCCAGGAATGCATGATCCTGAAGGGGAGGATTCATTTGGCAGAGGAGTCCATTTCCATGTTTTTTTTTCCTTAGTGAATACCCTGTGTTGATGTGTGATGTGGTTCTCTGTCCTTTAGATTTTTGGGATCCTCAAAGCACCCTTCACAGACCTGGGTGAGGGTCCCATGCTGAAGTTGGAGGATTTGGGAGACCAGCGCTACGCCCCCTTTAAGTACCTGCTGCGGCTGTGCTACCGCCTTCTACGCCACTCCCAGCAGGACTACAGGAAGAACCAGGCAGGTTCAGCCGCTGTCTGCCTCGCTGCTCAACAGGAGGCCTTCATACAGAACGAGCCCTCCTCCCACTCAGCCCGGAAAACGCTCTTTTATACCAATGCAGCTACCTTGACAAGTGCAAGCACCAAGAGGATTGTGAGGGGAATATGAGAGGATTAAGCTTAAATGGGTTCCGACAAATTGGCTAAATGTAAAGCTAAAACTGATATTTCAAGTTCCATGGGAAAAAAAGCAATCACACTTTTGGCATTTTCCCAGGGAGAGGGCTTGGATGCTCTGTACAAAATATTCATCAATAGTTAGATTCATACGTCTTTAAATTAATTCCGTTCCCCAGTTTGATTCAGATGTGGAATTGTTATACGAAGGTCATACAATGAAACCTTTTTCTGTCAGAAAGGTCTAGATGGAGCCAGGAAATGAGCTCCCCAAGGGGTAAAGCACTGAATTTGGCAAAGAAGCCAAACCAGCATGGTGCCAATATGTCATGTGTGTTCAAGCACGCAACTTCCTGCAGCCCATTATAGCCCGCATGATTACTCATGCAGTGATTGCGGAGAGCTTGTTGTAGGAATGATATTGCTGGAAATTGTACAGCGTGGCTCACACTTCTGTATTAATTGATCCACCCCAGTTCTGTCAGCAGGCCAAGGAAAATCGTTGAATTGCACCATCTCCTGTATATAATGATGGCGGACCCGGCGGCTAGTCCCTGACTCTGAATTGATATGAGCAGGGGATTTAATGTTGGCCTTCTCCTGCCAGGAATACATCGCCAAGAAGTTCTCAATAATGCAGTCCCAGATCGGTTACGAGATCCTGGCTGAGGACACCATCACCGCTCTGCTGCACAACAACCGCAAGCTGCTGGAGAAGCACATCACGGCCAAGGAGATTGAGACCTTCATCAACCTGTTACGGCGAAACCGCGAGCCCAGGTACCCATTTGGGAACCAGTCAATTTGTGTGTATTACAATGTGCCTAAGCACAATGATTCAAGCTTTACTTATATTAAAAGGTCAAAGGTCAGCTGGGAGGGGTGGGGTGTTGTAGCTGTCAGGTCATGACACCAACCTAATTAGGTCATGATGGCAAAGCTTTGGAGAGGTTTAAAAGCTGACACAAAGCATGTGTGTTAAAATACATAGTCTTTCAATTCTGTGTCATGGCAGCTGAATTAGAACGATGTTGAATTTATTTGATTCAGGATGTTGCTCACCTGTTTGCTCTATGGTTTTGCCTCAGATTCCTGGACTACCTGTCAGACCTGTGTGTGTCCAATCAGACTGCCATCCCCGTCACCCAGGAGCTCATCTGTAAATTCATGCTGAACCCTGTCAACGCAGATATCCTCATCCAGACCAAGTGAGCCCAGCACATTCAATCCACGACTGAAGATTTCAGTCAGTTGAGGCCCATTTTATTTGGGTCAGATTTGGGCCTCACACATTTACAAGTGGACCAGATGAGTTATACACTTTAATACATCTTTGTGTTCTGCTTATTGCTGTGATATGTGGTGTATGCCATCATCAGCAGTGCTATGTTCTGAGACAGCCGAGTCAGTCAGTGGATAAGGATAAATACACTCCACAGATCAACAAGGCAGGAATTAAGATATGGAAACCAATATCCCCATACAACAGGTCATGATGTCTGAGAAACAACCACTGTTGTGGTTATGTTATGCCATATCAGGACTATCTCTGTGTCCATCTTTTGTGAAAGATACCTGTTTGCAACGCAGTGGAATGAGTATTTGCCCAAATAGCTGTATTTGACAGTTACTTAAGCCCAGATACAGTGAGCAAAGGTATTTCTGTTTGCCAGTACATGCAGGCACTTAGTATTTAACCACCGATATGGCACAGCACAGTGCGTTTCAAGTAAAGCTATCAGTAAGATACTTCTGTACAGCAGACAACACACACCAGTGTTAGTATTCAACAGCTACAACGGTGTAGCTGTCAGCAGCCTCTCTCTACTGTCTACCTGCACACCAGCTCAGACTACAGATGCACTGCAGGCTGGGTAGAACTGTGCTCAGAAGCAGCAGGCAGACACTTTGAGTCTGTGCCTGAATTAAATATCATGCCTGCAATGGTAATTCAAAGGGCACATCACTTTTGGGAGCTGAGACTGCATGGTGTACAGTAATTATAGCTGCATTGACACACACACACACACACACACACACCACACAGACACACACACACACCATCACAGAATGACGTGCAATGTTTTGCACTTTCTGCTGTAACTGGATAATTTAAGTTGTGCAGATGGCAATGTCTGAGTGTCTGTGTTGCCTTGCCCCCCAGGAATCATAGTTGTGTGGTGTTTGTTGTCTGTTGGTTGCAAGTCTGGGTGAAATACACCTCTCTCCCTGGCTCTTTCCCCTCCTATTCCTCTGTATGCCCCCACTCTCTCTCTCTCCCCTTCTCTTTATTTCATTTCCCACCCCTCACAGTCTCAATTTCTTTCTCTAAATCTCTCCTTCTCTTGGCTTGACTCCTTTTTTGCTTTATTGGCATGCCATTATACAATATCACAGTGGATATGGCATTAGTAATAATCATATTAACAATAGATAATCTTGATAATTGATATGCAGATTGATAATGCACAGGACAGGACTGAGAAACTACAACATGTAAAAATTGACTGACTGCAGTGTAGCAGCTAATGGGTCTATGGTAATAGGTTTGGGTAATTTATTAATGTTTGTAAATAAGGAAATTGTATGTTTTTATTTTTCCTGTGAAGACCTGGTAGAAGCTTTAATTTTCAACAAAAGCACTGTTCTGCACTTCCCCTCAGGCTGGTCTCCCTCATGGACAATGCTCTAGAGACATCAATACTACACGAAGAAGCTGAGGAAGAAGAGGTGTGGCTTTACTGGATTGACAGCCACAAGGAGCCCCATGGGAAGTCCATCCGCCATTTGGCCCAGGACGCCAAGGGCAACCACAAAATGGATGTGGACATCATCACCTACTACAGGTGTGATGTCACAAAGATTATTTGTTTCCATCATTCCAACAATCAGGTGTAGCGAGGGGCTCTGACTGTTCTGTGATATGCTTCTGTGTGAAGGCCCATAATGCAACCGTCAAAAGCTGCCACTGATGCTAATAACGCATTTGGGTGCAAACCTTTGATCGACATTGTCTGTGCACTCTGTTTTCTTATTGTTTTTTAGTTGCTAGTTGCATTTACTTGGGGTTTAAGGAGCTCTAGTCAAATGGTACAGACTCTTAAGTAGCACTTGAGTGGGATTCATTTTGGGTTGGGTCAGGAATTGAACACCCCCAATCTCAGCTACTGTTTAGTTTTTAATATAATCTCCCATGTTGAATTCTTTCTTGCCGGAGCACATTTATTTAGTGATTAGATTCATCCCTCCCAGACCAACTTGTCCTAGTTAGTTTATTCTGCTCAATATTCATGTTTGGGGAAAACTAGGCTCTCTCAAAGTTGAACTTACCATGACACCTTCCCCCTCTCAAATGTAAATTTTGATTCAAATTTGCCTTATGGTTTTGCTAATTGTCATCCAAGCCTCTCGCTGTCTTGCTTTCCCACTCTCTGTCTCACTCTCTCATACTCTCTCCGGCTTGGCTCTGTCCTCCAGGTATCAATTGAACCTGTTTGCACGGATGTGCTTGGATCGGCAGTACCTGGCCATTAACCAGGTATCGAGCCAGCTACCAGTGGACCTCATCCTGCGCTGCATGTTTGATGACTGCCTCCCCTACAACCTGCGCGCCTCCTTCTGCCGCCTCATGCTGCACATGCACGTGGACCGCGACCCCCAGGAGGCCGTGGTGCCCGTACGCTATGCCCGGCTCTGGACCGAGATTCCCTCCAGGATTACCATCCACGAGTGAGTGAGCACAGGGAGCCCGCTGCCATTCTGGCTCTAGGAAACATTGATGCGGTTTTACATACCCATCCTGGTGTCAAAGGAATTTATCAGAACATTTTGTGAATGGCTTTTTACAAGAGGCCTCCTATTTTGAGGACATTAGTCACTGATGTGCGATGAGATGCACTCGCCCACTGATTGAATCCCACCCTACTTTTATTGTGTACTTCCTGTTGAGTCAAATTCGATAAGGCCGCAGACTAAGGCTGCTTGAGTTGTTAAATATATTCAGTCATGACACTCTTATGCGTAATATGTCCAGATATAGTCCGTCAAGCCTTGAGTTTTCCCTCTAAAAGAATTGCATTCTTAATTCGCACAATTGGGAAAAAATGTTTAGTTTATTGCCTAATTATCCATTGAGAGTGCATTTGTGCTTTAATACACCTACATGTTTGTGGGATTACTCATGCTTACAGCTTTCTGATGTCTCTCCGAGGGGTTAAAGGCTGACAGTATGACAGCTGGAAGAGAGTTATGTCACTCGGGCTGAATAATAATGTTGCTCTGACTCACAGTGAGAATTCCCTGGTGAGGAACCCTGAGACTGCAGGTAGTCAGGCAGACACGCTGTTAACCCTGAGCTGCTCAGGTCTCAGTTAGTGAAATATTGTGAGCTTTAATGAGGAGGAGAACTTCCCCCTGTCAGTTGAGGACAATAGTGTTTGTTAGGGAGAGGGCCTCTCTCTGAATGAAAAATAGTGAGTATTACATGGGAGATTGTCTTTTTGCTGTGAGTTAAGGCCAGTAGTGCTCATGAGGGAGAGGACTTCTCTCTGAATGAAAATTGTGAGCGTTACTAGGGAGGTTGTATTCATTGTCTGAATAAGGCTTCTCTCTGAGTGAAATTTGGAGTGTAACTGGAGATTGCTTTGCTCTGAGAGTGAAGGTCAGTAGCATTCACTAGGGAGAGTTTTGTTTCTTGTGAGTGAAATAGTTTTTTCCTCAGTGAGATGTTAGCATTCACCACAATGTGTTCTTCTCTCGAAGTGAAAGTCAGTAATGCTTTCACATTTGCATATAGTGATCTTGAGTCTTCTTTGCTTAGAAACAGGTTTCAGCAATTGTGTTACATTTACAACAGAATCATACATGTATATGGGGATGCTGTGTTGACAGCACCTGACTGCAAACTATGTCATCAAGGACCTTTAGATTTATTTGTCTGGTAAAGGTTCAACATGTAATGTACATACTGTATAAGCAGTGTGCTTGTTTCCACATAAGTTGCATTCATTAATTTCTATTTGAGGTAGCTTTTGAAATGAACCATTTCACCCGTCTGGCCAACAGGTACAATTACGAGTGCACAGACAGTACCCGTGATGACATGAAACGGAAGTTTGCCCCAACAATGGAATTTGTGGAGGAATATCTTAAGGATGTAGTCAGCCAACCTTTTCCATTTGGAGACAAGGAAAAGAATGAACTCACTCTGGAGGTACGGCTTTGAAACATTTTGAATGTAGCTGCTGTGGGCGCTATCAGTAGTTTATTCAGAGAGTGATTGAAAACTCTTATAATTCCTTGTGTTTCTGTCTCCTGAATTATCAAAACATTCACCATATTGGAAGCAGTTAAAACCGAATGATTGTGCTGTGTTTTTTCATTTGTCCGGTACTTTTTGAAGCAATGCACTGTCATGTTGACCGAGGCAGTGTCAGTCTCTCACCAGTCCCCTCTGTGGCAGGTGGTCCGTCTGGCTCGCAATTTGGTCTACTTTGGGTTCTACAGCTTCAGCGAGCTTCTGCGTCTCACCCGCACCCTGCTGGCCATTCTGGACATTGTGCAGCACGCGCCTAACTTCATGGACAAAATCAGTAAGAGCCCAGAAGCAGGTGAGCAGCTTCATATCTCCATGGTTTGTTACAGCCTAATGTCCATGAACTGCTTTGACCTCAGTCAGACTCCACACATGGTGCTTATTTTGTCCTCGTTCTCATAAATTAGATTTAAAAATGGCATGTGGATATGTCTAGACAGATAGTTGAACCTATTCAATAGGAAATAAAAAAAAATGCATACTGAATCACCTAACTGGCCCTGCTATGGTTCTGCTGCTAGTTAGCTGAGCCCCATTACTTACAATAAGCAATCAATTATAAACAGAGGTAGCATTGCCATAGAGGATATTTCATCCATTTGAAAATGTCAAAATGGACACAGTGCTTTGTGACAAGTGAGTGACCTCTCTGTGACATGTTCATTATCCAGAGGCCGATTGTGTTTTCCTTGTTTTTTCTTCAGCCTCTGGAATCTGCTCAGTGGTTTGAGGAGTCAGCAAAAATGCCCAGAGTATGACCAACAAAAGCCTGTTGCTACAGTGATATAGTGTGTGCTATCAGTGCACTAATATGACGGCCTGACTGTTCATCACCCAGTCTCCTGTCTGTGACCCGCCCTCTTAGGGAACAACGTGATGCGCACCATCCATGGTGTGGGGGAGATGATGACCCAGATGGTTCTCAGCAGGGGGTCCATCCTGCCCCACAGCCTGCCTGACGGACAGGCCGCTGCGCGACACTGCAAGTCCCTGGGGCTGCCGGACTGCGAGGATGTCATGGTCATGAACACCAAGCTCAACATCATTGAGATTCTCCAGGTGAGCGCATCACTGTGAAGTTCAGCTCCATCTCTTCCACTGCAACCCATTAAACCTTAAACAACATCAGTTTGGATTACCCAGTTGTGCTCAGAAGCCACACTCCGCTTCTGCTGTCAGTTTGGGAGAGCACAGACAAGGAGATGAAATAGAGCTACCCTGCAACCTAGTATTTAATCTGTCATCCTTTTTTCTGGAATGTGTTTGTCATTATTATTAACATTTAGAAAAATAATAGAACAGTTACTCTAATCAAGGTTGTAGCTTTTGGTGAAAATCTCTTCTGCTTCTCTTTGTTTAGCTAAGTGAGAACCTCAGTGCTACTGCACCTATATTGGGAAACATGGGGAATTTGAAGAATAGGGATACAAATGTATGTAATACAGTGAACACATTGAGACAGCTGATGCTGTCATAAAGACAGCTCCATCTTCCCAGCTGAATGATTTGAGCTGAAAATGCTGATGCCTCTATGGTCATTCTCACTGCAGAATCAGCATAATCTCATGGGTTTTTTCAAACTCAGCATAAACATCATTCTGATGCTGGTGTCACCAACAGTTTATCCTCAGCGTGAGGCTCGACTACAGGATCACCTACCTGCTGTCCATCTACAAGAAAGAGTTTGGAGATAGCACCCTGCCCGATGGCTCTCTCTCTGTGGCTGACTTTACTGCTCTCTCAGGTGAGCGAGCGTTTTGCATTCTCCAGTTCATTCACTATACAGATCCACTGAGCCAGTGTGGCTTTCATGCAGTCACTGTTCACATTCCTTTGAACTTCACTGTATTGAGACTGTAGTGACATTGCTGATTTTGCCTCTTTGCCTTCTGCAGCTCCAGAACCAGATATAGATGAGATCGCAGCCCAAGCTGAAACCATGTTTGCTGGAAGGTAGGTTTACATCGGCAGCTCATTACGGTCATGGTTTGCGCATGAAAGTTTTCCATGCCATGGGGAGGTTGATGAAGGTGCTTGAATGAATGACCTCCAGTTTAGTGAAGATATTTACTTACAAAGACCAGCAACTGAACAAATTAGAAAGCTTATGAGTCAAATTGAGGGCTGGCATTTTGTAGTACAGATTTATTGACTTTATGTGGGCTGTGGGGAATTATGATGTGTGGTGGCTGGTTGCAGTCAGGAGAAGAGTGCGGTGGAGCTGGACGACGAGGGAGGCCGGACCTTTCTGCGTGTCCTGATCCACCTCATCATGCAGGACTACCCTCCCCTGGTGTCTGGCTCCCTCCAGCTGCTCTTCAAGCACTTCAGCCAGCGCGCCGAGGTGCTGCAGGCCTTCAAACAGGTGAGCTTCTCCTACCCCTTTAGGCTTTCAGTTGAGTTGCTGGTATTGCTGCAGGCTTTCAGACAGGTAGGTTTCTAATGTCTCTGTAGGCTTATAAACACATTCCTGATACCTCTGTAGGTTTTCAGGCAGTTGAGGTCCTGGTACCTGTATCTGAGTTTCTGTGACCTCTATAGTCCTTTAAACAGGCAAGGTCCTAATACTTAGATATGCTTTTAACTGCTCCTGATACCTCTGTAGAATTACACGTAATTATACAGAATGGCGTGTCAGTCCTCAGATGCATTCTAAATACTTACAGCTTTATGCCCAGTTGGCTGTCAGTCTTCAGACAGGTGCGTACCTGTACAAAGAGGAGCATCCCCCATTTCCCAGTAGGGTAAGATTGTTGTGCTTGTATATTCCTCAAATAGCTGGACATCTGATTTATGCCCAGGTACTCACAGGTTGTCTAGGAGACGAGTGCTTCTCAGGAGTTCAGCGCTAGCTCCCCTGTGTTGCCTGTGGCTTTTTGTAAGAGTCACTGAATCATGGGCAAGCGCATCAAAGCAGCACAACGGCTCCACCACTGTGATGCGATCCCTGTGTGGGAAGGGAGGGTGAATCCGAAATTCAGTGAAATCATTTCTGTGCGGATTAGGACGCAGATCTGTTGTTTGTAACAAAAGGAAGGTAAACGCAAAGCCTGCATTGGGTACGCAATGTGTAGGTCTTATATGCTACATTTTTGCGCTGCGATATGAGGAAATGGCTCTTTCCCTGACTAGATCCCGAGGATAGCCACAATGCTGCTGTTACAAGACACTTAGATTCAATCAGACACAGAGGCTCTTCATAGTTGGTAGTATATGGAAACAGGGCTGAACTAGCAAGTTCTGTACATTTTGAGACAGTGCTGTGTCTTGTATGTAATAAAAATAAGAGAATTAAAAATGACACCCACATCTTACAGCCATGATGTAAAAGGAAATTAAAAAGAAGAATGTAGAAATGTGCACATGAAATAAATTATTGAATTACGCCATTGATGACGGCAGTATGATAGAAGGGTTGAATCTTTAGTGTGCATAAGTCAAGACAGGCATATTAGCCACATAAGCCATTAAAAGATATTTATGTGCATGTCATTCAGATTTATTTGAACCGATTCAGTTTTTAGAATTTAATTTCAGAGTCAGATTTTTGTCACTCAGTTGCCTGTCTTAGGGGTTAAGCTGTCCAGAGTTCTGCAGCTTACAGCTGAACTGGCTGCATCCCAAAGGAAGTGGGACACTAATAGGCAGGCGGTCGCCAGCGAGAGACGTGCCTCTTCTTTGATCAGTGCCAGCTCCTGCTGGGCTTTTTTGTCTGTATTGTGTAAAATGTTCCCTGGTTACCAGGTGAGCATGTCAGATGAGTTCACAAACTACAGCTGCAGTTCTCATTATACAGGTATGACTGGCACAGTAGTGACTCAATGTTAAACTTGCGCAAAAAAAAAAAAGATTTAGAGAATTATTGAAGCATGCAAATGTAAAACCCCAGGGGGGTGTTCTGTAAAGTCTGAAAGGGTTTTCGGTTCCTAAGTGAGATTTGTTATGATGGGGGAATGATGTTCACAAGTACACTTGTCCTCCTGTACCCCTCTTCTGGTTCACACTCTGTTCTGTTTTTCATGACCAAAAGAATCACCGCATTGAGCTGTCAGTTTAAACCATTTTATTCATAACTGGAAGAATATAATATTCCAATAATGAGTATAGATGCATGCTTGTGTCCAAACTCACTATTATTCCCTAGTTCCCATAGCAACAGCTGTTCAGTGTTATCCCTATGGAGTACATCGGCTGATACATACCGAACAAAATCAAGCCAGCAAGAACAGGATCTTTTTTGAACGCGACAACTAACATTTATTGCTTCTTTCAGAAATAAATGGTATCTGTCATGTTAATTTTAATCAATATTTATTGCAGTGACTGCTAATGTTAACTGCCTTTTTGATCCATCAGAGTCTTGAAGTCATAGTCCACATGCAAACTGGCATGTCGATTCCGTAGACTTATTACAAAAACATTGGAATTCTTAGAGGCATTGTTTTGTACAAAAGGCTTAGCATATTAAGGCTTAGAGAATGAAGTATGAGAGTTACAAATAGTGGCTGACACATTGGAGAGTACTCTCTAGGTTTTCATGCAAGTGAGTGATGTTTTAGGGCTAATAAAGACCACATTCTGGAGAATTATGCAGTGATAATGTTCACGCATGATGGAACATTGAAATAATGATGACTGGCTGTGGTACAAGTAAGACCAAGATTTCAAATGAGAGTGTAGCTTTGCAGTGTAGCTTTATGTAGCATTGATGCATTTAAGCTCAAATTGACACAAAATTCACTTGTCTGGAAATGCTACTCCTTGGCCTATCAGGCGGTGTGTCTGCATTTGGCTGCAGAGCTGGTCTGTGATACAGTACTTTCCATGGTCCGGAAATCATGACCATACTGTACTGATGGTGGCATCAAGCCCTGTGGCTGACACACCAGTAACTATGACATCACACAGGGAGGGAAGGTGTTATTCGCCAGGTTTTTCCCTTCACATCAGGGATTAGGAAGTGTTCTTAGTCAGTAGGGTACCTACAGTCTCCCTGCATGGTGGACTGCAGTACGAAAAGATATGGTGGAAAAACAGATGGTGTGATGTTGCAATGACAGGATGGGCATACAGGTACGATTTGGCAGAACAGTAAAGTCAGGTAGAAAGCAGGCGGCCCAAAAAATAAAAGGCACTCAAATGAGTGAAAACATGAAGTTATTGTTTTGAGTACACCGTTTTGTGCCTTTGCCCTCAGGTCCAGTTGCTGGTGTCTGAGCAGGATGTGGAGAACTACAAACAAATCAAAATGGACCTGGATCAGCTGCGTCTGACGGTGGAGAAGTCCGAGCTGTGGGTGGAGAAGAGTGGGGGTTATGGCAGTGTGGAGCTGACTGAGAGCCAGACCAAGGAGCAGATCATGGAGGTGTGCCACCTACAGGCAGTACATGGAAGTGCTTAGAGATGAATTGGGCTCAGTTGTTTCACTGTGTATGAACTGAGTGTACAGCTGAGTGTACCATCATAGGTCATAGCATGTATGTTGGTATTTTTCAGTGACCATATTTTATCTGAGATGTAATATATTTTTTATAATTTTAATATTTATCATTTCAGAATAACACAGTTATAAAAAATATATATTTTAACATGAGAAACATTTGACTGCATTCCAGCTGTGGCAATTCTGAAAAATGGGGAAGGAATGTTGTGTGAATATTCCATTATATTAAAGAGTATTAGATATTAAAACAGCTGGCTTATGATTCTGCATTTATTCAGATTGTCCTAAATCCTGAATGTTTACACACTGCAGATGCCTTAGAATGTGAACCTACCGACCCATCAATGTTTTTCGCCATGAAAGTAAATAGCAAGCAAAAGTTATGGAGTAAAAATTACATTTTGTAAGACTGTGGCAGACAAAACACACTTTTTGAAAGCAGTTGACAGCATTGGATAAACTATTCTGACAGTGCATGTCATGCTAGCGGTGATATCCCCAGTTTCAAACCCTGGTATGTAAGACTGTAGGGGTAAGGTCAGTTTTTTCTCCAGCTATGTGGTGTAGATTTTAATAGAATGCATTTTCTGTTTTTCTGTTTCTGTAGCGAATACTGTACCTCTAAGCGGGGTCATAAACTCATGAGTTGCTGCTGCTTAATTAGATGCTCACCAAAATATTTTGAAAAATAAAATACCATTATTAAACGGTTTTTTATCACAAGACAACTGGCATGAATGTAAGTTTAGGTGAAGTGTATTTTGCACAACTAATGTCTGATCAGAAACACTAATTTTATCCCAGGCCATTTTATCACTAATATACAAAACTAAACAAAATGTTTGCCAAAATGACATCCAGTTGACTATTGCTAATATGACATTCAGTCACCAGCTTTATGAATGTTTATGAAGATTTTATCCACCAGGCTGTTATACTTTTTAGTTGTAGAACCTTACCATAAATCATGTAGTGGTGAAGTGGGAGGGATTCATCTTACTGGCTTTCTTTGATTGGCAGGAGGCAGGGATCCTGAGCCCAGTGCAGGATGGGAACACCAAGCCTCAAATCGACAGCAATAAAGCAAACAACTACAACATTGTCAAAGAGGTGAGTAATTTGCCTGCTTCACCTTCAATCACAATGAAGCCCATCTACTCACGCTTTTGCGACTGGCTGAATAATAAGAGCTAAAAGCTGTTGTTTGTTCTGTTCTCGTATTTGGTCAACCAGATAACAGACTATTTCTTTAACTGAAGTTTTTTAATTCCCAGCCTAATAAAATGTTGGATAGTACGGTTTAAATGTCCTAACAGATCTAAGGTATTATAAAACCATCTCAAGGGGCACCTGGAAGTGCATGTGGCTACTGCTGAAGGATTTCTAGGGATACTGAGAATTCTTTAATTACCTGCACTTCAGCAGAGACTCCAGGGAAAGTGAATAGCTGGGCATGATGCTCCACAGAAAGAAATACAAAGTGTATTAAAGTTGCCTAAAGAAAATGAGTATTAACATTAATTACAGTCTGTAGTATTGTTTTCCTCACTTGAGACCTAGCTAGCTGTATTTAGAAAGTGGTAAATGGCTATTAGACTCCCAAATATGCATTAAGGGGTGATCATCACGTTAAGCCATTTGCTGCAGACCCCCATACTCACTAGTGACCCGTGCTGTTTGTACACAGATGTATACAGTCCACCTGCGCAAAACTGCATATAAGGTCTCATCTAACTAAACCTGTAAGACGTGACTGCATGTCATAATCACATGACTTTAGCAAACATTAGAAAATCTTATTCCATTATTAAGTTTATATAAAGTAAGCAAGCATTTAATGAATTGTGAATTTTTCCGTGAATCGTTGCCAGTTCGCTCCTCAGCCGTTGCATTTGCCCAGCTCAGTTTTGCAGGCGTGTACGCCATTGACGGTGTGACTTTGTGGATTCCCTGGCCTTTAGATCCTGCTGCGCCTCAGCAAGCTGTGCTTCCCCAGCAAGAAGAGCCGCGTTCAGCAGCAGAGGCTTCTGAAGAACATGGGCGCTCACACCGTGGTGCTGGACCTGCTGCAGATCCCCTACGAGAAGGTGGCCGTCCCTGCCTCACAGAGCCGCACTGTCTCACCCTGCCAGGGCCTGACAGGCACACCTGCAGTCAGTCTCCACTGGTCCATCCCCTGACTGACAGAGCAGCAGTCAGTCTATTCCAGTACCTCCCGCCTGACAGACGCACCAATGTTCCAGCAGCTGACAGGCAGAGCTGTAGTCATTATTTACTGCTCCTGCCTTGAATTGACTGGGCAGCAGTCAGTCCTGCTGCAGTATGTACTTCCTGACAGGCACACCAATGTTCCAGCGCCTGACAGGCAGAGTTGTAGTCAGTCTTTATGCAGTGTCACCTGGCAAGCAGAGCTGTAGTCAATCTTATTGCAGTGCCATTTGGCAGGAAGATATGTGCTCTAATGAATAAATGTGAAAGGATCAATTTCCTCTCTTACCTTCGAGCTTTTGTACACACTCGCCCGCTGTGAAACTTTGCTGTGACACTGCTTTTGTTTAAGCTAGTGCCTGGTGTTCGCTGTCCTTTACCAGCCCTCTCTGTTCTCCCTGCAGACTGACCAGAAGATGAATGAGATCATGAATCTGGCGCACAGCTTCCTCCAGAACTTCTGCCGTGGAAACTCCCAAAACCAAGTCCTGCTCCACAAGCACCTCAACCTCTTCCTCACACCAGGGGTATGTGTACCTCCTGCTCCTCCCTCACTGGCCTGGGTCAGGGGTTCCATTTCTTCTTCACTGTGTTGTTTCTCTTCAGTGATGGAAACATGAGGCATCACGATACCATAAATGGTGGAGTTCCAAGCATCCAGCACCAAGCAAAAGGTTTACTCAGCCAATGTAATGGCATTGTACTGGTGTGGTTGCACACTGACATTTTGGCTTCATGATGTCTCATTATCCCATCACTACCTGTTGTCCTGTTGAGTAACTTGACCATGATGAAGCTCAGCCAACATTGTATGCAGATTCAGCAGTGCACGCCTCACCTTACCCCTCTTTCTCCAGCTCCTGGAGGCCGAGACCATGCGGCACATCTTCATGAACAACTTCCACCTGTGCAACGAGATCAGTGACCGTGTGGTGCACCACTTCGTCCACTGCATCGAGACGCACGGCCGCCATGTCGAGTACCTGCGCTTCCTGCAGACCATCGTCAAGGCTGACGGAAAATATGTCAAGAAGTGCCAGGACAAGGTCATGACTGAGGTGAGGCGCTTACGTCATGGCGATGCTGAGCGGGCAGGTAGGCCACAGTATAGTGTGGTGGTTCAGGAACTGAGCTCAGCGCCCGGTGGAGCTGTGCATATGGTAGAACAGCTAACTTGGTGCAATCTGTTTACTGCACTGGATCGTACCAGACAGTGCCTGACCACGTGGGTGTCACTCCTCAGCTGGTGAGCGGGGGTGAGGACGTGCTGGTCTTCTACAACGACCGGGCCTCGTTCCCAGTGCTGCTGCAGATGATGAACTCCGAGCGGGAGCGGGCGGATGAGAGCGGGCCGCTAGCCTACCACAACACACTGGTGGAGCTCCTCGCTGCCTGCACTGAGGGCAAGAACGTCTACACCGAGCTCAAGTGCAACTCACTGCTGCCCCTCGATGACATTGTCAAGGTGGTGACCCACGACGACTGTATACCTGAGGTAAATGTAAATGATATGTATGAGAGGTCATGTTGAATGTTGCATAGTTTCTTTTTCACATCTTTTGCTCAACTATACATAAGTTTTGGAAATTTCAAGGACTGCTCCTCACTATTTCAGTTTAATACCTGTTGTTATTATTATTATTTTTTTTGCAACTGTTGTTATTCAACGTTGACAGGTGAAAACGGCCTATGTCAACTTTGTGAACCACTGCTATGTGGACACGGAGGTGGAGATGAAGGAGATATACACCAGCAACCACATCTGGAAGCTCTTTGAGAACTTCCTGATCGACATGGCTCGGGTGAGCTCACTTCCTGCCAAATCATGTTTATAATGATTCATACTGCCTATTTATGAACAGCTTGTGATTTATAGTATATCTTTTGTATCTATGTTTTTTAACATGACTAATCTCTATGGTCTACCCAGGGACAGTTGTTCTTCCTGCTAACTTAAAACACTCGCAGAGAATCCATACCCTGTCAAATAAATCAATTGATCAAAAAATAAATAATAATATGGTTAACACTTAATCTGAGTCTGGGTCGAAGGGTTTCTCCTTCAGTCATGGGCTTTAGTGTTAATCCTCGGGTGTGTGCTTTCAGGTATGTAACAGTACTACAGACAGGAAGCACGCTGACCTCACTCTGGAGAAATATGTGACAGAGGCTGTGATGGCCATCGTCAAAGGCTTCTTCAGCTCTCAGTTTTCTGTCAACAACTCCAATCTGCAGGTACTGCCATGGTAACAAATAGGACGGCTCTGTGAATGCTCTGTAATGCACTGTAGCAAACCACTGTAATGGTCTGTGCCACACTATGACTCCACTGTCTACAGCATACTATCCCAGTATAACATACTATTGCACAGTATAATGTGGCTCCACCAGACTAACTATTATACTTTGACTCCATTGTAACTAAATGCAACACCGTTAAAGTCTGCGGCTCATTGTGCTGTGACTGCATTGTAACAGACTGTCCAGTGTTGAGTTCTTTTTCTTTCCCTTCTTACAGACCCACCAGCCCATTTTCATCCAGCTTCTGCAGTCTGCCTTCAGGATCTACAACTGCCCTTGGATCACCTCGCCTCAGAAGTCCAACATCGAGGGCTGCATCAAGACGCTTGCGGACGTGGGTGTGTCACGAAGCCATAATGATTTAATTTAGGGACTAATCAACACCTCACTACCCACACAAACGTCTATGTACTCACCAGGGTTCACCCATTAACAGGCCTCATTAACAGATGGAGTCTCGTTTTTCCTTATTATATCATTTTAATATTATTCAAGGCAACTTTATATTCACTTGAATTAAGTTGTTATATAGTATGTATCAGAATGAGGTCATTAAGCATTGTGGTTGATCAGAAAGCTGTAACCGTTTGGTACTTTTATGCAATAATACATGGGATAAAGCAGAAATGGAACCACCATGAATCAAAAAGCTGGCGTTTGATGAGATTCAGGTTTCTATTGTTTTCTCTAGCATCATTGGCACCTGCTGCCAGGCCCTGCCAGGCTAGAGAATTTGAGATGAAGCAGATTTTTATAAAAAGATGGCAGAGATCCTCTTGTCCAAAATGCAGGAAATAAAATAGGGTAGTTCGGGGGTAAAAATAATTTTCTTTTCATACAGAACTGAACGATTGCTCCAGGGTTTGGTTTGATAGGAGCTTAGTGGATGCCTCAGGTTTTCAAACTGTCCACAAATCCATTAGGAGAATTAAGTCTAATGTGTGAGTCTGTCCTTTCCAACGAAAATGTTATTCATCCATTATGTTAGCACTGTTTTACAGCCTATGTGTGAATTCTCACCTGAGACTGGTCAACAGGTTCAGTAGCAGTCGGTACATTCGTGTCTGTGCCTGTGTAAAATGATGTATCCTTCTCTGCCCTAGCTAAGAACCGTGCCATCGCCATCCCGGTGGACTTGGACAGCCAGGTGAACACTCTGTCCCTCAAGAGTCACTCCAACATGGTGCAGCGTGCTGCTAAGGGCTGGAGGATGTCCGCTCGCACTGGGCCCCGCAAGGAGCCACTCGGGGCTCCAGACTACAAGAGCATCATCGAGAAACTACAGGTTAGCTATGGGCAATTGGGTTGGACCTGTGCCACTACTCTTAAGACTGGTGTACCTTTATCACCAAAGCCTGATCTACACTGGTTATACCTTCATTTAAAGCAATCAAATAATTATTAAATGGAAACCTGCTGGCGACAGAAGCGCTGCTGTTATGTTTGTTCCTGTAGCAGGGCCCTGTGTAGTGTTGTCTGGTAATGTGGTGAGTAGGTGTGTTCTGACTGTGATATTCGATGTCAGAGCGTGGTGTCCTGTCTGGAGGAGCAGTTCCATCCCAAAGTGCAGGCCGAGTTCTCTGTCCTGGTGGACGTTCTGCACAGTCCGGAGCTCCTGTTCCCTGAAGCTGCCCGTTTCCGCTGTGAGAGTGGGGCCTTCATGTTGAAGTGAGTGGTCTTCTGTCCTTCCCTCGTCTTCTGAATGTCCTTCCTCATTTTTGTCCCACCTGCATCAGCTTCAGCATGTCTGTCCTCTGCATGTCACCTGTGTGTCCTGACACACACGTCTGTTTCTACCTCCCACCTAAGTGCCCTTCCCCATGTCTGTCCCTCTCTGCATGTCCTTTCTCGTTTCCTGGCTGCGCTCAGTTTTCATACACAGCCCAGGAAAATGTCACCCAGGGAAATGGGTGCAGTTTCCGGCATATTCTTTGAGTCTGTAAAACATCACTGCTTGTCATTTCAATATGTTTGACTGTATTATAACTGAGGGAAGCCAGAGCTAATTTCATAATACAAGTATTCAACATCTATTAATCAAAAATGAATTAAATTAACATTAATTAAACACGACAGGAGTATTATGCAAATGATTGCACTGGAATTTAGCAGCCATCTTATCTGTAACAATTTTAAGTATGAGTTTTGCTTACTATGTGTGTTCAATATGCCATTATTTTACAGATTGATCAAACATACCAAGAAGCTGATGGATAAGGAGGAGAAGCTGTGTATCAAGGTCCTGCAGACCCTGCGTGAAATGCTAGACAAGAAGGAGACTTTTGAAGAATCTGTGAGTACCATGGGAGAAGCAGCATAAAGCCTTATAATGCCTTCAATAGCTCTTCATAAATATTCATAAGCACATAAGCCTTCTGGCACAATTTCCTTTGTTTGTGATACGTAAAAGTGAGTATGGTTTGGGTACACCACATTTGATTGGAACTGTTAATGCCACTTTTTTTTGAGTCCCCGAAAACCCCAGAGGTCACACTCTGTGGCCAGGGGTGTTCATACAGTAGAATTCAACACACAAAAGCAGAAAAACAAAAATTGCAGCCCATCTTATTTTCATCTTCAAAAACAATGAGGAATTATCAATGACAAAGTTTTGGCATGACAAAGTTTTGGCATGCAATGGATTGGCAAACAAAGGCTATTTCAGTGAATCATATCTGAAAAAATATTTTAGGTATAAAAGGAAAAATTCTGTCTGGCTTCTGTATTGTTGGAAAAACAAATCTGCCAATTTATCAGGAACATACAGGAAGGGCACTCCCCAAATCTGCTCCGTTTCACACGGAATGACCCGTGACCCTTACAGAGCAGAAAGTCTGTTACTGTGTAACTAAGTGGTGACTGCCTGTGTTGTTGAATGAGTGTACGCAGTGTTGGACTGTGGTTCAAAGAGCCCTGTCTGCCCTGTCTTCCAAAATCTGCAAGGGTGGAATGGATCTGGCTGGTTTACAAAGCACACACACACTCACACACACACTCTCTCTCACACACACACACACACACACACTCACATGCTCTCACACACTCTCTCTCACACAAACACATACACACACACACACACACACACACACACACACTCTCTCACACACACACACTCACACACACTCTCTCACACACACACACACACACACACACACACACTCACATGCTCTCACACACACACACTCTCTCTCTCACACTCACACAGACAGGGAAGACTGGAGCGCTGCGCTAGACTCCCCATCAGTATTCAGGTGACGGTTCTCTGGCTGGGAGCTGGGGTTTGGCGTCTGGCGTTACATAAGCAGCGAGGCACATGAGGACAGCCACAGGCTGAGAGTGGGGAGACGGAGGGAGGGAGGGCAGGCGAGCAGGGGGAACGGATCAATACCGCGGTAAACTGGTATGCTGCAGCCCTGCTCCTCACACAGTGTGGCCCTGCGGACCCCTCCCCCACTCCCTGTGCCCGGGGGGGTGGAGGGGGTGGGCAGACAGCCTTAATTGGAGCTCCAGGGTGTATTTACTCTTTACGGGCAGTAGGAGGCTCCACTGACTCTTTCTTCCATTTGAGTTTACTTTAAAGAAAGAATGCAGTTGGAAAATGAACAAGTCCCGACAGTGTCAAAACTTTGACTGCTTCTTACAGATGAATGACGGCTGTATTCAACAACATGTTTTGAGGAGGCTGGGAAAATCATTCCATGTCTTCAGTGATAAACGCAGTTTGCTGTGTTAATTTTGGTGATTTCTGAAACCCACTCAGCTGTGCCGGTGATGACAGTGAAAACTAACTTTCATTGAAAATTGAGTTAAAGTGTTAAAGATGAATGTTGACTGAATCCGGGCCAGACTGTTGATAGTCCCAGCTGTGAAGACCCAGCTGTGAATATATTATTCAAGAGTGTAAATCCCATAGTAGTCTAGTGTGAAGTCTTTGAGTATCTAGTTTTAGTTTATTCTCCAAGCAAAGGGTGTGTGCCTTTAAGGTAAATGCCAAATGTCTAATACTTGTTGCACCATCCTCTAAGTTTGTGACTGACTGCATATGAATTTATTATAGTTGTATAACTTTAGTGGTCCTCAGAGTTTCTTTTTCGTACAACACAGAAGATATCAAGATTATCCAACTGCAAAATTTTGAATATTTTTTTCCATTACTGAATTGCGTAGTGTTAATTCACTAAATCACGTGGGTTCCTTGGGACCTCCAACAATTTGAACAGTGGCCCTGCACTTTTTAAGATAATGCATTATTTCTGTCATACAATACATCATTTTGAAAAGGTTTGAGGTTAAACGTAGATAAGTAAATATTTAAAATGGTTAATTAGAACATTTGCTTGTTACCACTTATTTAACTTTTTGGCCTTGTGGTGAAGGAGCACCCCATTCACAAGGTGCACTTGTATTGTGTGCACGCTTGTTTGTGTACGTGCGGGTGTGTACACTTGTGTATCTGTGTGTGTGTACATGTGTGCGTGTGCCAACATGGGTGTGTACGCGTGTGCGCACGTGTGTACGTTTGGATCATATTCTGGATTTTTTAGTATTAGAGTTTGTGAACTAGTTCAGATTTTATGGATTTAATTTCTGGAAAATAGTGGAAGGAAAAAATAAAAGATTAATGGGCTTGGAGAGAAGAACAGGTCAGAGCACCTAGGGGCCACAGCTCATATAATAAAGAGGCGATATGTCAAATGGAGCCAATATCTGTCACTCTGAGCATGGAAATTGATCTCATGAAATGACAGTGTCCCTCCCAAATGGCCTCTATCAAACTTAACTATCAGATTTTTTTTTTGGAGGACACAATGCCAAAGCCGCCATCCACTCATCCAAAATATGCAAATCGTACAAGCAAGAGACCAGCTGCAAACTACAGGATAATGATGGCACGTTTATGTGTGAGTGCTAAAACACTGACACATTAAGAAAGTGCATTAACCTGCATTGGAAGCCTTGCACATGCCAGTTTGCCATCACAAAAGAGTGAACTTAATTGTGTTATTAAACTGAAGATTTTGTCGCATTATGGAATTACTCTATAATCTGTATCTGCAGTTTTAATGCTGTTGGTCACATTTAAAATCCATGGTTTTAATCCAAATGCAATGGAACAGACTGAAGCAGCGGAGTGAATTAAACTGCATACCTGCTCTGATCCCTCAAGTGTCTGCTGGTGTGTGTGTGTGTGTGTGTGTGTGTGTGTTTGCTGCCCTGAGTGTGGCGCTGCAGTCTGACTCAGTGCCCTGAAGAGAGAGAAAGGGAGAGAGAGAGGGAGAGAGTGAGGGGGTGAAGGGAGGACGGTGCTTCCCCAGGGGGAGCTCTACCGGCAGGCCGGATCATGTGACTGGCCATGTGAGCGCGGGCAGAGCAGCCAGCAGTCGCAGGGAAGGATTGGATGAAGAGGCGTCTGCTGAGCCCATGAGGCGACAGGGGGGCGTGGCCATCGGCAGGCAGTTATGTAACAGTCTGCAGTGTCTGAGCTCACTGTCACGAGGCCTGTCATGTTCTCTTTAACTCACACTCCTTTCCCTGTATCTCTCTTTCTCTCTCTCCCTTTCTCCCTCTTCCCCGCTCTCTTTCTCTCTCTCTCTCTCCCTTTCTCCCTCTCCCCCGCTCTCTCTCTCATAGAAGAGTAAACAAAATGATCAGTGGCACATGAAGAGATGATTAGTACTGGGTTTTAATCGGTCAGGAGTTGGCTCTTAAGGGTGAAGGAGGGGTGACGGCTTGTTTGTGTGCATGTGCGCATGTACACGCATGTTCATACATGTGAACCCATGTCAAACGCATGTTGGCCTAGAAGACGATGTTGGACAGCATTTGAGGCGCGTGTTTCATTGCTGTAAATTTGCAAGGGATAAGGAGCACGTGGGTGCGTCACAGACGCGGAGATGAGCCCAGACCGGGCAAAGTTCAGGGCGTGCCAGTCCAGGCACCAGCACCAGCACGTCGGGGCCGCTTGTAATCGGACCTGTCCCGCTTGTTGGCGAGCGAAGGAAAAACCCTCTTGCGTAACCTGTGTTGTCTACGGCTACGTTTCACACCAGCTGCCACAAACAAAGCAGCTTTAGTGATTACGTGAAGCAACCCAAACGCCCAGCTACATCGCCATACCTCGGCTCGTTGCTCACTGTACTTACTGGTCCCTAACTCAGTGTACTTTCCTCCCAAATGTTCACCTTGCTTAAGTCCCCCTAACTGAACTCAAACTCTTAACTGTCACAGTAAACAAATGTGGTGATTTGTGTGTTGGTGGATATGTTTTTTTCCTTGTCAGATATTACATTTTATGGTGGGTTATCTATTTTATCCTTGATAAGACATTGTTCGTTATGCAAATACTTAAAAACCACATTGTACATTTGTCTGAAAAGTCAGGCTGCAAATTTGAGAATTTGGATATTTTAACATTTTAAAATAAATTTCTGGCATAGAGTCTGTTTACCAAAAACTGTCTGATTCAGCCCGTTATTACTTTTGTATAATTAAGGAACAGTGAGTGCAGTCTTATTCCCTGGAATGAGCAGGTCACATGATGAGAGAGTGGCTGCTTAGTAGGCCCCCCCGCGACCCCCTCGAGCCAGAGTTGTGTGATCGCCATGGAGACGGGCTGGCACGTGCAGCACTCATGCGTCCCTCCAGCCGGTTATCTCACACAGGAAAGACCGCTCTGTCCCAAAAGCCTCAGCCCCCCCACAACAGGCTGAGAGCACCAGAGGATTCTGGGAACCAGCCCGCCAGCCCGGCTGTGGCAGTGACTTTAATGAAGATCACACGTCTGCAGCGGGGAAACGCACAAACAGAAAAACAGGATAACAGACAACACAGTCCTCACTCCTCAAAATCCTGCCCTGAAAAACCTTTTGTCTGATGATGCTTCCTTGCCAGTAGTTTTGTTCTGTCTATCTGTGGAGTTCTGAGTGTGATGAAGTTTGAATTGTTCCGGGGACATACAGTTACATACTGCATGGTCCTGTGGTCATATGAAGTTTGGCTTTTACAAACAATAGTACAATCAAGCCAAAATTAGTCACTTTGTTCTCAGTGGTTTGTTTTGTTTATTCTCTGTGGTATATGAGGATTTGCCTTGTGTTGAAAATAAGACCAGAAAGTTATTCGCAGTTAAGCTCACACATATATAGCTACAGTACCAGTCGGGACAGGCTGCGTTGGTCAGCTGACCATGATATTGCAGATAGACTTCAGCTGACTGTGCCTTTTATGCAGACTCAAGTGGAAGAGGTCAGTCACAACAGCCCGCTAATAACTGACCTCACGGCCTGTTATTGCCTTATTATTTTCACGGTTCATTTGGCATTGCGCCTGTGTGCTCAGTGGAAGGACCCTTGCCCTGCTCTTAATCCAACCAGAACTTTTCCTTCCATTGCCCAGGACCCAGAGTGTGTGAATACATAGATAATGTGGTTTCAAATGTAATTATGACAGAAAATTAATATGAATACGAAATGCTGTTTGGCTGGGCTGGTAATTGCAGAAGTTGAAATGCTATGATGCAGATGGTAGTCAATTCACGTTTATGGTTTGTGCTTAATTTTTAATTCATTTTTTTTTTTTTTTTTGGCAAGTTTGTTGGCAATTCTGCTACTTTTAAAGTTTTAAGTCTGACTCAGCTCTTTGAATTACAAAAAATGTCTCAAGGAAACCTATGAATCTCTAATATGGGTTTAGAATTCAAGAGAACAACTCCACTCTTATGTGTTACAGAAGAGAGTGATATATAACACAAAGGCACTTCTTATTCAGAAATACTTCTTATTCTTATTTAGCTGGGGTTATGGGGTTCGGGTGCAATGCAGGGTTATGGTCAGAATGGATCCAGACTGCAGGGAAGGCTGGCAGTTTTTGGGTTCCAGTCATGATTTTGCAGTTTTGAAGGCTGAAGTTAGCTTATTCCACCACTGGGGGGCACAGTGAGGAAAAGGGGTAAGTTCGCAGTGTGCAGTCCTGGAGGGGAGGAGAAGGAAGAGGACTGGCTCTTGCTGATTGGACAGCTCATGTAGGGTTGTAGGTCAGATGATGTAGCTGAAGGAAAGAGAGATCAGTGCCTTGACTAACCCAGTGGCCCCACGGTTGTCATTCTTGCTCAAAGATGATCATCATTAAACCACAATTACACTGTAAAACACTGAGGCCTTTTTATAGAGAATTCAAAATGGATGGTCCCCATGACCAATTAAAGTCAGGCATTCTGGTTTTAAACACGCGGCAGTTAAGGAAAGCCTTGAAACACTACATTTAGACTTCAATCTGCTGTCTCTTGGATCATAATGACTCATTCTCGCTATAGTGCGGTTTTATAATCTGTCATGGAGTTTTGGTCACATTAACCTCACTTCCTGTTGGATTGTACTCACAGCTGTCTTTAAATAGCCAATATGCAAAATTAGTTTCACTGATTTGTAGTCTGGGATCTGAGGGACCTTCATAAAGCTGCCGGCAACTTCAGAAGAGTGCAGCTTCAGTTTTACCACAAAGATCATATTTTCAGTCACAGCACAAAAGCAGCCTTAACCTAAATAAGACTGTTGATGACAGCTGGGTAAGTTGGAACTTGTCAGTTATTGACCCAACTACTAAGTGACCTTTCAAATGGAAGAGAAGTTTGGAACCTGGTCAGACAGCTCTTGATGTTGGTGAAGCGACACCCTAAAATAAATGTATCATTCCTGATATGCTGAAATATAAGAAAAGAAAAAAGAATGCAACTTAAAAGGCTTTTTAGTAATGCATCTTGCATCTTACTGAAATACTAGGTCAATACGAGCATGTCCCGCGCCCTGTAAGAATCCACTTACATAATTTATAAATTATCTCCATTTGAAAATTGAATAACTGAAACAGAGAAGAACAATAAAACAACACAATTTGTAAATGAATTCTCCTCTTTCAGCCATCAGTGGTATCATATCCAGGAGATCATGGCTGCGAGAACAGTGGTGAATACGCTCATTTGTGATTGGGTTCTGTTCCATCCCACGGGCATGTCGTCTCAAACTCCCAGCTGGTCTGAAACAGCACCATGCCTTGAGCATACATACATGTTTGTTTAACCTTAAAATCTTGTCTTATTAAGTAAAATAGCAGATACCCAAGTGTCAAGACAGTTGGTATTATTGTCTGGTATTGAGGTCTGCCAGCATCATCCTCAAACTCTCCCTGCCTTTCTCCAAAACTGAAAACAAACTGATTCTGGCGGAAGTGTTTGAAATAAGGGGGATTTGTGTGCATCTCTGGGAACAGTTGGCCAGTACATCACCTGGTTCTCTGAGCCCTGGTGGTATCCCAAGCCTCTTTGCAGGTGGGTACCTGATCCCTGGCCAATTCCCCAGGAACGCTGTGGTTCTTTTGCACGTGCTAATCTACAGTGGTCTGATTCTCTCACCCCTATAAATCAAATACACATCAAAATATACATTTTGTTTTCCTATTAGTGTTAATTTTACAAACATGTTCTGCCTTTGCAGGTAGTGGTTGGTAAAACAGAACCTTTGTTTTGAAGTCTTGCAAAAATTCTAGAGTAAGTACTGAGCAACAGATTACAATCTGATCCTGTGGATCCAGAAACATCTGGGGCCAGGTGTGGGTATTCCTGACATCCACAGCCTGCTGGGAACATCAGTTCAAATTATTCATGTCCCCCATTGGTGATGTTTGGCCCATAGTCATGAGGTGTTGTTCCTTCCCTGGCACCTCACATGATGAGGGAACACACTCCTGTCTCACATTGCCACATTGCATAGATAAAGCCTCCATCAGCCTCATGTGCTACATTGAATGACTGACAAACTGATAAACCACCCCCCTCTCATCTTATGCCCCTCTACTTTTTGGTTTTACACTGTGGCCCCTTGACACTGTTACCCCTCACACAGGCAAGCACTGAAAGTTTACTGGTTATGTACTGAAAATGTTCTTGTTATTTTGAAGAATGCTTATTTATGTATGTTTTGTACGGGGTTTGCCCAAACGAAATCTTATCAGCTGCTCTCACATGCAACCATAATTTGTTTTTCTGAAGCCGCTGTTATTGTTGGGGGGTGTGGGTGTGAGGTTGAGGCTGGTGGGGCTTGGGGGGCGGGGGCCGATTGGGGGGGGGGGGTTGGGGCGTGCACTGTCAGGTTAGCAGCGGGTTAGCCAAGGGAGGGATCAGGTTTTGCATTCGACGGGATGTTGTTTATCAGGTTTCACCGGGAACCGCAAACAAAAGCATGCGTTGTTTCTCCACGTGAATGCTGAACGGAGCATTTGCAAGGCTTGGGGGGAGAGGGGTGGGGGGCGTTTTGTGGAGAGAGCTGGTGGAAGGAGACAAGCAAAAACAAGAAGAGCTTCAGAGTCCCGTCACAGGGTTGGCCCTTGCCCACCTCACCCTTCACGCCCCTCATCTCCCAGCAGCCTCTGGCCCAAGGTTCTGATAAATAACAGATCAGGAGGATGGGCCGGGGGGTGCAGCCTGGCGCAGCGCCGATCCCCTCCGCTCGCCCAGCTCCAGCGGCGTTATATAAGCCTCTTTAAGAGCTGTCTGATCTCACGCAGCCGCTCTCTTGGAGCTGGCACCCTGCTCCCGCTGCAGCACTCAGGCCCAGACACACACCAGTGTGAGCAGGTGATCAGAGCCCCCCACCCCCACACAGCATCAAGTGTCCCTGGCAAGCTCCGCACACTGGATCCATTCCCCTCCTGCATTCCTTTTACACTGAGTTGGGAGAGTTGAGTGGGAGGGCTCCGGTTTTTTTGAAGGTTCGCTGTCCCTAAATAGATACCTTTAAGAACACTGACTCAGAGAGATTTTAACTCATTCATTTGCCCAATATCAGCCTCAGTATTAGTAAGGATCTTGTTGGCTCATAGTGATAATATAGATTTTCCAATCAAAAAGCCTAATTACAGTAGACTTTGCTTTTCAGTTTCATTGTCCCTGGGTACAAAACTAATTTGAATCACCCTGAAAAAGCCAAGATTTGTATGGAAGAGTAAGACACTGGTTTGTATTGTGTCACATGGAGCCCTCAGTTTGGTGTGGATCCTGTGGAGTGGATCCCTCACTGTGGAAGCAATCAGTTAACCCAGGCTTTGCACTGCCAGAATTATTTTGTATCATTTGCTTTTAATAACTGGCATCTGGGATGGATGTGAGAAAATATAGACAGAATTTTGTTTCCGAGCATTTGAGAATGAGTGGGTACGCTTATGGGATGGTCATTCACCCTGCTTTTGGTGTCCAGCTCAGAGCTGCGGGACTGTGGCCAGGGGAAAGGAGAAGGCCAATTAACTGCAGCTTACATGCATCGATGCATTCTGTCAGTCTGAAGGATCCACTCCACACATCATGTCAATGGCTGGACATTTTTAGATGTTGAGTTTTGGGTGGGAGTATACTGATTCAGAGGTTGCAGGTTCAGATCACAGGTGTGGCACAGTACAGCTGCAGGGTATCCTTGACGATGCACCTGTATTTCTATGATTGAAAGTTTGTTGCTTGATATAAAAGCATGTATGAAATTGTGTAAAGTGTTATACAGTCATTGTAATGAGAGTATTGTGAAGGTCCAGGGTTGGCAGATCCATGGTTGTCGTTCTGCAGCAATTTCCTGCTTGCCTTGCAGGTTACATCGTCGCTCGCTGTAAACACACTGCGATCTTTGGCTGTGCAGACTGGCTGTTAGGAGCCGGGAGATTAACGAGAAAGAGTTTGTCTCATGCTCTGTCACGTCAGAGCAAAGGCGGGCCGACCTGCAGGGCCTGAATAATTCAGGCCGATGGATGCGCATGAGCCGCGCATAAGGCTACCTTTTTAGCATGGCGCTGCATTCTGCTCACAGTTTGACCTTTTCACGGATCCCTTTCAGAAATCGCCAGCAAGTCCAAAAGAAGCCTCCGGATACTCACCATTCAGCAGCAGTCGCATCAGTGTGCCAGACCGTTAAGCCACATCATGTCCGTGAAACTCATCTTGTATGAAGCAGAATGAAAAAAGTCTCAAGACTAGTGTAGTCTTTATTTATTATTTTTTTTTATTTTTCCAGTGATACATTTTCATCAGTTTTTTTTTTTTTTATCTTCCTGGTGCGAAGCCTCTGTTGGTATAGCCCATGTCAAGGATCACAGACCTAAGATTGGCCCTTGGGGCATTGAACCTGTGGAGGACTGAAGCTGTGCTAAACCCAGCCATAATTTAAGGGTAGTAGGGAATCGCTGCTGTCTAATTTCAGCCCTGTTCTCCCATCATCCACGTGAGCGGAATCTGCATGGCCCCATCAGTGTGTGCCGTACGGTTTAATACTTTGCGCGGCTATCACCCACAACCCCCTATCCCATAGCCCATCCCCCACCCCCCCCGCCCACCTTACTTGTCCTTAATTCACCTGTGTGGAGGTTCAGGTACCGGCAGCTCAGGGCTGCTGAGTCAGGGCTGTGCCTCTCTCTGTCCCTGCCTGACTGTCAGCCTCAGATCCCTGTCCAGCCCCAGGTATCACCACAGCAGGGACTCAGCCTCCCATCAAACGCCGAGCTGACTGGCTGCTCCAGGGGGAGGTGCAGCAAGGTGATCGACGTGTGTCCTCTGTCCAACATCTAAGGATGAAAACTCAAAAACAATGGATAAAAAGACCCTGCGTCTTCAAAACTGAAATGCATGCAGTCTGCACAGTGGAGGGAGAATACTAATATGAAAAGGGAAGAGTGTAATAACATTAGATCAATAGTTATGTAGAGATTCATGTAAGTGAACAGGCGATGAAGCAAGCCTCTAAGTAAGATTTTTGAGAGCGTGAAGGAGACAGTCTTACTGAGCTGATGTAGACAGTTCTCTCTGCAGCCCACAGAGGAGTGCTTGGCAAATGAGAGATTCTCAGCTGGTCAAACTCAAGTTAAACTTGTTTTTGCAGTGAGCAGGATGGAGCTATAAACAGATTTTTTTCCCCCTTCCTGCCCCTGAGTTTGTTCTGGTGCCTCTGCTGGGTGCCTCCCTCTGTAAGGGTCTACTGTGCAAGGTCGTTACTTGCCATGGCAGTGTCCCTGGGGTGGTTTCCATGGAAACAGCCACGTCTGACCAGCGGGTTGGGGAGGCGGGGGGTGGGGTGTGAGGGGCATGGCCGACAGGCTACTCCCTCATCAGTTACGCAACGATGTTTCTGTGACTGAGCCCAGGGAGCCGTGAAAAGCTGCCCGGCTTGCCCAGCTCCTGCGGTGTCCGCTCCCAGCTCGTGGAGGAGCCCCTAGTCTCCTTCAGAAATATAGAAAGGGGCTGTGGGAGGAGCAAAGCCTCCAGGTGCAGAGATGCTCTCCCAGTACATTGCTTTGTTCTGTGTGATTCCTTCCTCTTATGTAATCCCAGCCTCTCTCACTCGACCATTGTGTGTGTGTGTGTTTGTGTGTTTGTGTATGTCAGTGTGTGTGTGTGTGTGCGCGCGCACGCGCTTCTGTGTGTGTGTGTGTGTGTGTGTGTGTGTGTGTGTGTGTGTGTGTGTGTGTGTGTGTGTGTGTGTGTGTGCGCATGCACTCCCACGCAGTGTGTGTCCGGCCTGCACTCTCGCTCACTGATCTCCAGTTAGGATTTCCAACGTCTTTCGAAGACACTCCTTTGAAGTTTCATTTGAGGGATTAGGTTGACTTAAAACGGTTATATAAAAAGCGCTCCCTCGTGAATTTGCAAATTATCCCTCTCTGCAGGCAGAAAATAAACAATCTGCAGCTGTGGCATTATTGTCCGCCCCTCCTTAAAAATGTAAAACATTTAAGAATATTATACAACCATCACAATATAGGATGAACCCTTAATCCATATTGCATCATGCACTCACCAAATATACTCTGGCAATTACATGAAATGTATGTGCTGAAATGAGACGAACCAAAGCTGTGATCAAACAAGAAAAGTGTGTTTCACGTTATGTTCCAATTGAAAATGTATAAATTCTAGCTTTATTTCTGTTCCCTCTTTTTAATATTCATTTAATTTACATAATTGGAAAAATAGCACAACTGTGCAGCCAGGTAGGTGATCTAATTGGTGAACTCATCTGTTTAAGTGGACAGGTAGAGCAAATACATGGTAGTACTTTTACTTTCTAAAGCTGGGGTTTTCCACCTCTTTTGATGATGTAAAAATTTACTCTGATTTGCTGAAGAAAAATATTTTTTTTTTCTGACTGCAGCAGTTGTTAGCAGATGTTTTGTATTGTGGCACAGAAATATTTTTGTTCCTATTCGTGTTTTCAACATGTGTATTGTTTATTAGGATTTTTTTGTCGACATTCTGGATAGAAGGAAGACCAGACCCTATCTCACAGTTATTATAGTCTTTAAGAAGGCTAATTATTTTTGTGGAGGAACTTAATTTAGTTAGTTAACATATTCACTTAAGTGATCAGCAACCATCATTAGGTTAGTCTTAAACTGTAGTGCTATAGGGCTTTAGGTAAGCATGTTTTTACCTTGGTGTTTTGGAGGAACAGGAGGGCTGATGGGCCCTGCCTGATGTCACATCCCATTTAAGAAGTTAATATGAAAACTAGATTAATTCCACTGCTGCATTAATAATGTGAAAAAATGTGTAAAATGTCCTCTTCAATTTTATATTGGATCCGCAAATACACTATAATTTGAATTTAGGTTTTCATAAATTCCATTACACTGTTATTGATCCACATTGTTACAAGTGTACATGGATTAGGCCAGAAATTTTACCCTCACAAAATAATAATGCAGCATGGCCAGAATGTAAAATGAAATTCTTTTTTTGAGCATTGTATTCTCTGCACGTTACAACAACATCATTTACGTTGAATGACTAAGAAGCAACTTGGACATTTCTGCATATTTTGTTTACTTGGTTTCTCAATTTCTGGGAGCCTGATTTGTAATCCTGCAAAATTATCATATATGGGAGAAATTTGCTCTGGGCTTTGTTCACAGTTTGGTTTGCAATTAGTGTTGGGAGGGCCGTGAGCCGAGGGGCTGGGGCACATGTAGAGTTTGCATGCGTCTGTGAACGTGTCAACATATGCGCATGTTTCATTTGATCAGTGCAACAGACAAGAAATATGAACAGAAAGTATAATGGTTAACATACCACCGCATTTTAGCACACTTTCACTGTTTGCTTGTGTTTAAACAGCAACACTCAGTTTGCAGTCATGCCTCGGGTTGTGTCCCCTTTCGGTTGTTCACTTACCTCTATGAATGTTAAGTGTTTTTTTTTTTTTAATTATTTGTGTGGATGTTTTATTTCATTATTTGTGTGGTGGTAGGAGCTGCACCCTACCTCTGGCTAAATTCTATTTTCACACAATCATGTCTGAGACCTGCGCCCCACATAAAGCCAGATTACTGTTACAGCTGTACCATACCTGTAGCCAGATGGCCTTTTGCATGATGATGTTATACAGTAGGGCTATTGACAGCATACCTCCTATTAGCTGTTGAATAATATATAATAGCTTTGCATATTTTTTAGAAGGCCTTGGCTTTTTCACACATGGGTATACACTTGCACTAAAGAAAAACAAGTTTACATGATATTGGCATCAGACTCCAATCTAAACTTTAGCCACAATAATTTCTTACATGATAATACGGAATTGTATACTATTTTACACTTGCACCACAGGCTTGTATTCTCACTGCATGGTGTTTAGTAAGGCCAAAGTGTCACTTAACATTGAAACACGTTACTTTCTGAAGTTGTAAGCTCTATTCTCACTCATAGTGGTAATTTACCTCAGCGCTTAGTCCTATAGGGTGGTATGCAGAGTTATTTAGTTCCATTATAATAGTTATGCATAGATGGGCACTAGTTCATGGATCATATATTTTCTTTCCTGTAATGTGTTTATGTGATGATGAGACTTACAAGCTTCTTGAACCATATAATGAAAGGTGCTGTCTGTCCTGGACCTGTATGAATGAATAAAAATAATTGCTCTCCAGAGCAAAATGGTGTAATGCAAACCTGATAAGTCACTCTATCCATTCTAGGGTTCACGAGGTGTCAAGAGCAATTAAAAATTTGAAACATTTATTATCTGTACAATTTCTAATCAGCTGCATATTTTCGGTATTGTAACAAAAAATAATCTATTATGGTAATATTTGTTTTTAGGCAATCTAACCAATTCTTTGGATATCCAGTCAGGGTTTCATTATAGGAAATATAACTTTACTGCCTGTAATATTAGCACACATTGAGTGTTTTGTCTTGGTCCGCTGTAATCCATTCAGCTGATCTTCAGTGTGGTAGTAGATTCATGCTCTGGAAAACTTGCCGGGGTCTGACGTTCATGGGCTTGCCTTTCCTTTTTGGAAACAGGGAAACATTTTGAGGAAGATCCTTCTCACCCGCTACTTTGGAAACCAGAGGCTCCTCTCCAAGTCGGATGGGAACAGCTCCTCTGGTGGATATTCGAAATCTTCGGGGGGAGGTGAGCACCAAATGTATGCCTGGAAAGTTCTTTTGCCCCAGTCCAAGCCACAGCTGCTTGTTTTTACCACATCTCCTGCGCTCTGCTTCGGGGTCTGTAAGCTTGATTCCATGCCATTTGATGACTTCGCTCAAAGGTAGAGAGCTAAATCAAAATGACACTTTGACTGGCTCATAGTCCCAGTGTATGGCTTCCATGTACTGTATGGTTAAGTCCAGCTAGTGATATTTAGCCTCATAAAGAGCCCTCTAATCTGCTCATTGTGACTGTTCCTGTGGGCAGGGGGGTCTCCCGTGCTGGACTCAGACAGGTGCGGGCCCTGCATGTTCGAGATCCAGTGCCTGTTGGACAACGTGGGCGCTTCAGAACTGGTGGTGGACCTCATCGTCAGCACCAAGAACGACCGGGTGTTTGAGGAAAGCATCCTTTTGGGAATAAGCTTGCTTAGGGGAGGAAACACGCAAATTCAGGTATAAAGTTTCTCAGTTCGTACTCGGCTGGGATGGGGATGTTTGAGTATGTCTTTAGCAAACACCGTTGCTGCTATGGCATTCTGAAATATCCACCCATGCCCTGGGAAATTTATTGTGATGACGCATTTTATGCTGTGGCCTGATTTTTTTCCACTGTTTTGCCAAGGTAGTGAGCACAGTTTATTTCATAAGGGCTGTGGAGTCAAAATGGATGGTTCAGTGCTTGCAAATGAAGGTCACTTTTGTTTATTCATCAGCATTTTCCACCTTGATTTAAGGCACTACCTGATATTAAAGGGAGCTTGTGAATATCTTTTGTTCTTGATATTGAGTAACTGAATACGAAATCACTTTAACTTCTCCCCCCACCCAGAATTCCTTTTACCATCAGCTGTATGATAAGAAGAAGTCAGAAAAGTTCTTCAAGGTGTTCTACGACCGTATGAAGCTGGCCCAGCAGGAGATCCGCTCAACCGTGTCGGTCAACATGTTCGAACTGAGCTCCAGAAAGAGGGACGAGGATGGAGAGATGACCACAACCCGGCTCAAAAAACCAGGTTCTCACCACCACATCACAGAGTCTAATCCCAGATCCATACAGCCACACCACTGGGTCGAAATCCTGATCCACTCCAACACTCTATACAGTCTAAGCTGTTTTGCTGTAAAATATGGCTACAAAATATTCTCAGAAAACAGAAGTAACAAAGAATGAGTTGGTCTTTAGTCAGTTTTCATCTGAGTTCGAAGCCTGTATTGCTGCATCAAAAAACATGGCCTCCGTAACCCAGCAAGCTAAGAGGATCTGCTGCCATACCAGTTTTGTTGGTTACTCATCTATCTTTCTTCAGTATTTACCATCTTGTGTTAAGTACCCGTAAAATGATTCCGTGTTTCTGAGTTGTGGTACAATCATTATATAACACAATATGTCTCCAGTGATGACTCCCCTAGGTGGCCATAGTGTGCCTTGTGCCTGTTCAGTACTGCGTGCATCTACATCTGCCATTCCTCTTCATTTGGCAAATTCTCTTTCCAGAAAAACTTAGAAAGCCATCATGGCAAAATTCATTTCACAGTGTATATTGGAAGAGCTACAAGAAAAAAGGAATGAGTACAGAACAGCAAGTAATAAAACATCAAACCATACAAAGTGGCAGTAAAAATGTATGCCCATTTGGCCCAAGGGTATACTTCTATTTAACTAATCACAAGTAAAGCCTTTATTATTCTAGTATAAGAAAGAGTATGCGATATAGAAGCATTATAAGAACCATAAGCTATATCAGCCTGTGTCACATGAGCCCATGCGCAAACCTGCGCGATGCAGTAGCAGTAGCTAAGCATAAAGACGATCAGGGGGAGCAGAAAGCCTTGGACACTGTTTATGAAGGATCATACATGCAAAGGCCAGACATTTCAGACTAACAGCCACATTTAATTCAATTACAGTACATTCATGTTGGGCTGCTCAGTGGGTCTGAAGGTAAAGTAATTGAGTGCTATGATTGAGGTTTGACTATAATACTAACAAACTCTAACCAAGACTGAAGTGGCAGGGCACTGCTACCAGCACATTAGCACAACAGGCACCTGTAATCTACCAGTTCTCAATTATAAATGCTCCACTCAGAGGAGTGTTAGGTGCTTCTGTAAACTGAAGCCTATGCTTGTTGAGTGGGAAATGGCACTAGCTCACAAGAAAAGTAAAAACATTGAAAAGTGAATGCATTAACAATGAAAGACTTAGAAGGAAGGTGTGACAAAGCTACCCAGTGGACGTGTTTTGATTTTAACTGAAATATCTGTCTTTTATTAGGAAGGGACTCCACCCTCCACCTGAAGGATGACATGAAAGGCCAGCTGAGAGAGGCCTCGTCCGTCACGTCCAAGGCCTACTCCACCTTCCGCAAGGAGATTGACCCTGACCTTGACATGATTGGCTCAGGTGGTGAAGGGGGCGGGCCTGAGGAGTCAGGAGAGGAAGCTCAAATGAGCCCAGCTATTGCAATAATGAAGCCCATTCTGCGCTATATGCAGCTGCTTTGTGAGAACCACAACAGGGACCTGCAGGTAAGGCCAGCTGAATGAAGGCAGTGTGCGCATATACGCAATAAAGTGTGTAACTCACCTAAGCTGCCCCTTTACCTGAATCAAACGAGGTGGATATGCACGTTCGTTAAACAAAGGTGACTGAAAATCCTTTTATCATTTCAAATCCAAGTACACAGTAAATTATTATTCATTTGGATTTGTTTTGTTTTGTATGTTTGAATTCTTTTCACACTTGCTACATATTAACCTTTGAAATATTGCTTTTTCCTAGGCAGTTCAAAGATACTTGGACACAAATGCTTATAAAGGCACCTGGATGACTTACAGCATTAATGACATTTTGTAACATCACAGATACTTAAACCACTTGCAAAATGAGTTATTAATGTGTCCTTATCAGTTTCCATTACTGTTGGTTTTGGTCGAGGTGTGGAGAGCAGCAGCATATGCTGTTAATCACTGTCTGACCGTAGTAAAACACTGTTATTTAGCCCCTCACAGTTTAGGATTCATCTGTTATCACCACTTTTGGCACTTGTAACAGGCCATCCAAAAGTGGCCACAGTGTTTTGTTTTATTTTTGTTTTTTGGTTCAGTGTTTTATACCAATTTTCTCCACTCTCCAACCAAGAATTTCCTGCGGAACCAAAACAACAAGACCAATTACAACCTGGTGTGTGAGACCCTGCAGTTCCTGGACTGTATCTGTGGCAGCACCACAGGTGGGCTGGGCCTCCTGGGCCTCTACATTAATGAGAGGAATGTGGCCCTGGTCAACCAAACCCTGGAGACCATCACTGAGTACTGCCAGGGTCCCTGCCATGAGAATCAGGTACTGTACATCTCCTACCCTCTCCTGCTCCTCTGTGGTTATTATCCATCTCCTACCCTCTCCTGCTCCTCTATGGTTATTATCCATCTTCACATTTTCACAAATCATCCCTTCTGTTCATGGTGTTCCTCTCCTTTTTATCACCTCTTGGCTTCCCCTGTGCCACCTCAGGAAAGCCAAATGTCTCCCCTCCAACTGCCTAGCCTTGAAAGCTACACCTACACCTGCCTTTCTTAAAACAGTCCCACTTCCCTGTCCTCTTAAGCTATGCCTCTGTATCTTCATCTGCCTCTATATGCTAGCTACCTCTTCTCCTCTATACATCTTATTGACATGTCTCCAAACTCTTCCTCCTTCTCTCCAGACCTGCATCGCCAAGCATGAGTCCAACGGTATCGACATCATCATCGCCCTCATCGTGAACTCCATCAACCCCCTGGGAATGCATCGCATGGACCTAGTGCTGGAGCTGAAGGTGGGCGAGCTCTGGATGTGTCAGGCTAAAAATTAGGCCAGCACTGTTTTCACTATTTACCTTAAAGTCAATGTGAAAGAAAGATGTTAACTTCTCACTCGTCAAGACAAGCCTTCAGCGAATACCACAGTCATTTGTCATCACAGTCATTGAATGTTCTGGAAAGTTTTGACTCATTGTGTGGTTTGTGCTCTGTGCACTCAGAACAACGCATCGAAGCTGCTCCTGGCCATCATGGAGAGTCGCCACGACAGCGAGAACGCTGACAAGATCTTGTACAAGATGAGGCCCATTGAGCTGGTGAGTCTGTTGGCTGCCAGAATCCGTGGATACCAATTAATTTTGATTGAAGAGGAAATGTGCAAGTTGACATATAGGGATTTTGTGACAGTTCAATTATTTGACACCATAATAAGAAAGATCATGTGATATGAATGAATAATTAATTTAAAAACCCAGATTTATGTGACATCTGTATCAGAGCTAAATTAATGTAGTAGAAGTTGGGAATGTCACCATTGCAATCATGTAACTATTGCATTCTAATTGATGTCACATAGATTTGAAATAAACTCTGGAGCAGTTACTCAAGGTAATCTGCTCTATTTTGACCTTTGCTGCATGACTGTGGGCTCAGTGAAACAGGGCCCATAGTGGAATTGAATCAGTTTGGGTATGTCTCAT